>LOEQ01007018.1:44000-71033 GCA_001685075.1 Bramus lutescens | reverse complement strand
GACTGCTCTTTGGACTGGAGAGGGAGGGGGAGAGGGAGTGGGAGGGAAATGGGAAGAGGGGAGGAGGTGGAAATTTTCAATAAAAAGGCAGAAAAACAAACAAAAATCAACAACAAAAAGAGCAACAAGTGATCATAATTCCTGAGGAAACTTTCCAAAGTGCACAATGCATACGTTTATACAAATATTTAATTGATAGATATGTATTCCAGGAAAAAGGAATAAAACAAATTTGGTAGATTGATGAAGTGCATCTGGTATTTTATGAGATAGAAACATCAGTTAATAATGTTCCACGGTTATCAAAGAGAGGAATCATACACCACTAAAGTGAGTATCATGGGAATGAAAGGTGTCAAAAAATTGTTTGTATTCATCAGTCTTCTCTTTTGTATTTTTTGATGATTTTGGAATTGCATACATGTATATAATAAAATACAACCTATGTTCCAAAGGATGGTGACACATCCATGACATGTGGATAACACTCTCTGGATTTAGTGGGCTGTCACAAAGAAAGATGATAATATGACGTTGGAATAGGGACATGATATAGGTGATATGGACAGAGCTGAAGGGGTAAAATGGAGGAATGGATAAAATCATATATGTCCCAGTAAGCATCCGGTCATACAATAAAAATTACCATTAGCAATTCAAGTACATAATGGCTCAAGATTCTTGGAGACGATCAAGCAATTGGAGAAATTTAATGACATAAAAAACCTTAGGAATACAAAGCTGAGAACAAAACAAAATGTCAATTGTAAGATAAACGAGTGTAGTCTGGTCATTATGGCCACATAATTGGAAACTACGGGAAGAAAAATAAATATGATGTAGCCATGAAACTCAAGACCCAATTTTAAAACAATCTGATATTTTTGAGACATAGTTTCCTAAAAATAATTATTCATAGTATATAATGATGTATTTTAAGTTATAATACTTTAAATACAATCAATTTTACTATTATTGTAACTTAAACAACTTTGCAATCATCTCTTGTATCTGTTATCCTATGCAGTCACATCTTGTGAATTCAGAAATATGTACATGAAATATTTCTATGTTTTGAAATTTTTCTGCTGATGAAGAAAAGACCTGAGACTTTGTATTTACTAGGCAATTATGCTAATATTGGATTAAATTTCAAACCACACCATTTTAAAATGAAGAAATAATTCTTCTCAAAATGAGTTGTTTTCAATAGCAATTTTATCTTCTCATTCTTATCTGAGAATTATGTGTTTTGTTTTGCTATGTAATATATTTGTATAATTGAATCATCTGAGTATATAGCTTTCATTTGCCACTTGGAAAATTGCAGAACTTCTAAGAGCTACTTCAGCAAATGAAATTAATCCTCAATACATGCTGAGGATAACAAATAATAGAAATTTCAACATCTACATTCTATATACAGCTGCATAGATTGTAGCTCACTAAATTTCCATGGAGACCAGATGTATTGAATGAATATATATATATGTGTGTGTGTGTGTGTGTGTACATATGTATGCATATATGTACATATATATTTCTTAAAGCCAATTTTAGAAATATGAATTTTGCATGTAAAGCATGATCTCTTGCTGATGGGCATATATAATCAGTTTAATATAACCAGAAGCATATGGGAATTCTCAAAGTTACAGTACAATTAAATCACTTGAAAATAAAAGAATGGCAGTGAAAAAAAGAATCAGGTAGACTCCGCAGATAATAATCTGTTTATGCATGCAAACTCTCATTGACCGTTTTTGTACCAACAGTTTGTGTGAAGGCATGCAAAGGAAGTTCCAAGAGCGGCCATGCATGTGTGAAAAAGGGTGAATGTTGACCCAAGGTAATGTTTTTGCTTCCAAGGTAAAAAGGAGAGTGCAATGCCCTCAGTATTCACCCTTCAAGGGCCAAGGCATTGGTGGTGACAACTGTTAGTGTTATTCAGCACTTTGGAGATGTGATTATTGCAGGGTGATGTCATGACATTCATCTGGTAGGTGTGACTGGATTAAAGAACAACAGTGTTCTAAGGCTAGGTAGGTGACAGGGGCTTAATAAACCCTGGAGCATAAAGGTCACAAGAGAACATATTTTTCTTTCTCCATGTTTACATTTGAACTTATTGAAACTTTGGAATTATATAATGGCTGTGGAATTTAGCACAGAAAATTAGTACTTCAGTCTGCAACCATGTAGGAACCTTGGAAACATTTATTGTTATACCTATTAATCCCTGCATATTAGGAACAACAAACACATTTTGAATACATCAATTATTTGACAATATTCAATGTTTAAAGAATTAAAAACTAATTTACAAGAATAATGCTGTGCAAATTATATTTTGTGTGAAGAACCTAAACTTGCTATTTCTAACATACAGCCATTTATATAAGATGCCCACAACATCTTATATAAATAGTGACATTTCTCTAATATTCTGTTGATGAGATAGAAAGATGCTTCGTTTCAAACTGACAATATTATAAAAAAGTACAAATGTACTAATTCACCTAAAGAGCTTTTTTCAAAATACTTAGTGATAAAATTATTTATCAAAAGAATATTTGAAAGTATTGTATTAGTTTACTACAAAGAAAATTGACACTTTCCTAGATTTAAAATATTTCACTGAATCCAAAAATTAAAAAAAAAAACTAACAAAAACATTTGTGAATATTTCAAAGTTAAGTCTTTGTGATTCTTTCTCCAGTATAAAAAGGTGAGTACTGGTAATTGAATTGCCAGAAAATTGAAGTTAAATGCTTTCTAAAATTGTTTCTTCAGATGAAGACAGTATTCCTGTACATTTTGGTGTTCTTGTTTGTTCCAAAGGAAGCATGCACAGAGTCTCAAGAGGCAAACTCATTGTTGTAGTACAAGAAAAATTGAAAGAAAAGTGATTCACTATGGATTACTGGTACTTTTTTTTCCAGGTTGTTCAGTACCATGCTGTGTATCAAAAGAAAATGCACACACATACACACACACACATATACACATATACATAAACAAAAGCATGGACACATCCACACAAAGCTTGCATGCATGCACATATATATACACATACACTCAAAAGCCACCCAGAACATATACAAATATAGAGGCAATAATTGCATACCCAAACAACATACACCTACCACACACACACACAAAAACATACAACCATACATAGAGCACAAAAGATTATATGCACTACATATTACATAGGCCACACTCAAACACAGTCATCATTCACATAAACCATAAATGTACATATATAAAAAGTTCATACATACATACATACATACATATCACATTCTATACACACCACACACTCTAGAAACACAGACACACATTATGCATGCTTAAATATTCATACACCCTTTACTACTTTGCAAATTATTCATATCTTTATGATTTTTATGGCCACTGATCTGAAATTCTGAATTGGTCTGATCTCAGTAAACACTTGTACTAAACTCTAGCCTTGCCCAGTTGACTCCCATGGGAATACATACTCAGACGGTCCTATGGCAGTTTAGGCTGAAATAGTGATAGTATTGAATGCTTCTTCAATTTCTTTGAACATAAATTTGTTTATTCATTTAAATGCCCATCTAATTTTATCCCTTTAATTAAATAGTTCACAGAATTGCTAAAGGAGCACAGATTGAGGAAAGTCTAAAAGAAAATAATTATTCGGAATCATCAAGTGCTTTTATTACTTCAGAAGAAAAGGAGGTTTTGCTTTGCAGAGGTCTTCATTATGCCTTTTGCCTCACTAGAAGTCTGCAACCAAAAGAAAATCAAGAGAAAAACAAAACAAAACACACAAAAAAATCATAAAGTAAAACATACTTCCTCATGCATCTATAAATCATTTTTTGCATCTATAAATGGACCTAGAATTAGTTTCTTATGATTACTTGTTTAATTAATTGATTATTCTTTTCCCAGTTTGGAGGATCAAAACCAGTATTTTTTGCACAATGTGTGCTTATGTCTGAACTCTTTACTTCTAACATCTTCCTCTTTTTCTCTTCTCTCTGATTTCTTACTTCTTGTCACAAACTTCTTTCAGATCTTAAGAAAAATTCTCCACTTACTGAGCATTACTCCTCCAAGCCACACTCAAGAGGGAGAGTTGACCCTGGCACTACAACCACAGCTTTTGCCAGTGGAACCAGTTGGGGGCTGAAGAAGAACAGTTCCAGAAGCAAAAGGGAGAGACATATTGTCAGAGTGACACCTATTGAAACCATTAAGGTTCCCTACCCAAGATCACTACCCAAGAGGATGTATTTACGATGGATTGTTCATTTCTTTAAGCACCCTCATACCGAGTATTAGCTCACATATAAGAAAGTGTGCTTGCAGAAAGAGGTCATTCCATCTATCCCATCTATTTGTGACTGTCTTTGTGTCAAATACTAATGGCTGTCACTATCATGGTAAAGGGTCTATTCTTTTTGCTTTCAAACTGAATACTGGTCACAGGTAAGATACATTTCAACACAATACTTGAAATGCCTTGCAGGAAATTTAGGAATATTAAGTAATGAGCATAAAGATAAAAACATTACAATATCATTTTATTTCATCAAAAGACAAGAAATTTAAGAAAATGAATTCTGGAGGTAACTTTTTAAAACATACTTGCAATTCCTTTCCATGATTTAATTCTAGGCTGGACCACTGGTAGCAGTGTGCAGTCACCCAGACTCTTCAATGCTTTTGGGTAAATATATACTTGAAAGAATACTTATGTCCCTATTTAAATATTCATATCTAATTATGTTACTAATGATAATATTCATTAAAATGTTTCCTATATCTTCAGTCCTTAGTAATCTATTTGACATTAGCTAAGCTTGACAGTGTGAAATTACTCTTAGTCTTTGCTATCCAAGGTCACCAATAAAGCTTAAGACTGAAAGAGGCTATCAGCCAAAGTCGGCAGACTCAGAACTCTTTAAACCTAATTGTGTAAAGGCCTCGTAAATGCAGAGGATGCTTATCATGCTCTTGATGGCTCAGTTCTATGTGAAGCAGTCCCTGAAATTACATATTTTTCTGAACTAGGAAAATTTGAAGATGTTCCATCTGTAATGTTACTTTGAGACTTTTGCTATTGTTGCTTCTCCAAAAGTTAAGGCCATATTTTCAGTGGATTTAGCTTAAATGACAAAAAAAAAAGCCAAACAAACAAAAACAAAACAAAACAAAAAAAACCCAATAACAAAACCCTTATCTTTAAAATCATTAAAGTTCTGCATAACCCTGCTGTCAGAGTTATTTGGTTAAGGTGGCATTGTGCTTTGATTTAATACCACGGCCAAGGGCAGCTTTATCTTAGTATGTAAGGCTGCAGATCCAGAAAGCGACTAACCTTAAATTAAGAGTTAGGATTAGTTACAAAGAATTATTCTTATCAAGCCAAGATGAATTGGAGCTTGGTTAATACGTTAAATAAGAAAACAAGAATCTGAGTCCTATCAGCGTCATATAACCAGGTCTTTTAATAGTACCGTTTGTTTCTACACGTAAAAACGATGTCTATCTGTTGAATCTACAAACAATTAGAACGGATGCCCTGGCTGAGCCTGCAGTGACGGATTTCTGCTTTCAAAAGCCATCATGTGAGCGATGGGGATTTGCTCTTTGACAAAGATCGGATTCTTCTCTATAAAGGGAGGAGCTAAACCTAAGAAAGAAAACCCCTATCCTTGTATGGATCAGACACGTGAATGTCACATTTGCAAATACCAGATTCAGACCATCCTTCCATATTCATCTGTGATTTCATTTTATTTTATACAATACAAATAACTTCATTATAAAAAGTTAAAATGAAAAGTGATTGCTGCCAAACATAAAACATTATGCATTATTAGTCTCCTCTGACCCCACATCTTTTTGTTCATCATGAAAAATTTTAACTCTTTTGTTTCAGATCAAGTGAACTTATTTGAAAATGGTTATAAACCATGCTGAAGAAACCCCACACTGATTTCCTTAACAGCTGCGCCTGTTGTTACTTCTACCAACATTGAACAATACTCTCCTTACCCTACTTCCTCACCAGGATCAACTGCCATTTGTTTTGTTTATCTCATCCAAAGGGAATGGGTTAGATAAAATCTCTAAGTACTTTTAATTTCCTTTCCCTAATGGCTAAGAGTGTTGAAGATTTAGGGGATTGTTGTGGTTGTTATTTTTATTATTGTTCTTTATACATATTTATATGCCTCTGGCAAATAATAATTGTCCGTACGTGTACATGACCAGCTTCATCAAAACTCATATGTTGCAAGGTAGGAGCTTGATGATTAGAATTATTAAACCAAAGGAACAGAGATATAAGAGAAATAAGAGACAGAAACATAGAATAGCATCAGCAAGGACATTCAGTCAATACTGAATCTGTCTTGTTTATTTTCCACATGCTCATATATTTCACTCCAAAATGCCAGGGTAAAGGCAGCAGACTTCATTAACATGATATAAAGAATAGACTTGAATTCTCCAACATTTGCTCCAGGTGGATCGGTTCTACCTCTATATCCAAAATACTAATTAACAACACACTAAATCAGAATCTCTCATATATATAAATATAAAAATACATCTTAAATACTCTAAAATATTTTAGGTTTTTTGTTTTTTTTTTCCTTTTTTAATTTTTTGTTATTAAGACAATGCTAATTGATTAAAAAAACTGGGCATTTAAAAAATATATATTTGCATTTTGCAATGTATCACCTAGATTAAAGACACACAAACATACTATATATATATGTGTGTGTGTATACATATATATATATATATCACTTGACTTGGTTTTATTAATAAATTTATTCCCCTATAGTTTTACTAACTTTTAAGTTATATACTAAAGAAAAACTAGTGCATGAAGTAGTCATTTTTACCCAAGACTTTTGATTTTCTTTTTCTTACTAAGAAATGATTTTAGTTTATCTATGCACCCATTTCTTTAGGAATCAAGATCTCATGTATCCTATTTATTTATTTAGTGCATGTCTCTATGTGTACAAAAGCATTTGCTGCTTAGTATGTTGAAACAAACCCTGTCCTCCTTAAATCTTTGCCCATTCTTTGCTCATTATTTATTAATTATTTTATTTTTAACAGTATTACTGCTATCTTAAGATTGGAAACTAATGTTATTGATATGTGTGCAAAGATGAGGAAATCTCAAACTATATATTAATCATTAAATTAATGGTTACATATAGAGAGTAGTATGTCTTTTTGATGAACAGAAGCTGAATTGAACATGTACAAATGGTGTTCGAGGTCCACAGTATGCAGTTTCTGAACAGTAGCAATTTACTTGGGTCATGGTGTCATGTACTTTCTGCTATGCATAGATAGATCCATGTGTTGTTCACCCTAGTTGTGACATATATTTATAACCTATGATTAAACTCATAATAGGCTACCTAGAAAGAGGACAAGGTCGAGCTGAGAGTTAGAACTACTAAATTAAAGTGGGAATTTATGGCTCTGTGGCTTGAATTATCCCGTTCATCAAATGTGGTTCTTTCAAATTAGTGACTCAAATAGTTAATTTTTTTCTGAGTCACCTAAATCCAATTGCAATTCTATAAACTAAGACATACCTTTAGTTTTCTCAGGAAATGTTTTACTTATACATTTACGTAGACATTTCTCAAAATTTAGCAGTTGTTAAATAAAAAAAAATCATGTGACCGGGTAGTTTCTCAAATTAGCTAAAATATCTTTTGTCTAGATATCATATGATTTAGAAAAATTTAAAGCATGTTAAGAGAGGCCAAATTAACAAAATCAGAAACAATTACAAACATAGACCAACTGGCAATTATTTTAAACAAAAAATAATATTTTAAAGTGCAAACACATGTAAACAAGAATGTATGGTGCAGCCTATATTCATAACTACAGTAGGACTCAACATATTATATATAACATTATATATAATATAAAGTAATGATTTGAGAAATAGTCATACAATTTTTGACATGAACACACCTAGTGTTGGCTTGAAAACAAATTACTGCATCCCTTCACAACACAAAGTCAGCACCCACACAGAATTATATCCAATATGTTTGACATCTTGATATTTTGGATCAACAAAACAGCCCTTTTATCACTGAAAGCTATTCTTGGAAATAAGCAATGTTTCACTGCATAATTGAAGTTTATGCAGTAAATATAAATAGCAACCGCTCTATTATGATATACATAAGTATATGCATATTTTGAAAATGCTGTGGATATAATGAAGGTTACCTAATGGATTATTAATCACATTTCTCATTAATTATCACTGCTTAAAAAACTTCATGCAAGGTTTTTTTTTTTTGACTCAGCTGTTTAGTTCTATCAGTACAGTAGCCACAAAATGATCACTTACTTGTACAGATAGACATAATTTGACACTATTTCCTTCCTTCATGGATACAACTTTAATAACTATTGTACAAGGCTTTTTGAGTAGTTCTAAATAGTTATCACTTAAGATAATACCATAAGAAATCATTATCTCAATTTCTGGCATAATTTTCCTTCCAGAAATCTGTGTAAGAAACCAAATTTAAATTTGAAGCCACACTTTTAAGTTTACTTCTTCCTTCTGAAGAATAGATATTTTGACAGTTACAATATCAGATATTACTAGAACAATGCTAACACAGGGGGTTAACAGCTTGCACTTGTACAAAATACTTGAAGTCATTCAAAAAGCCATTATTATGACCTTGTGCTGACCACATTCTATGAAGTGTTACATGATCAGGGACAGGGAAGTTGGCTAATGGAAGTTATATAGTAGCAAGATGTATCCTTGTCACACTTCATCTAAACTGATACATTGCAATGGTCCACACTGCTCAGACCTGGCAATTACTGTCCAATTCCAATCTATTCCACACTGCCACTGTAATGAAAAATAATTAGGAGCCTGAAAATGAGTTTTCACATGAAATGGTTTCAGTGCTTGGACACAATCGTCTTTGGCAGATGGCTTTGGGTTTGCTTTAATATAATAAAGACAGTTAATCATCTCTAAAGAGTGCACTGAATGAATAAACTTTTATCACCATTTCTACAGTGAAACACTTATATTGATCAAATGTTTAACGTTCACATGTAGAGGTTGCCTTGGTTGAATTGCTGGGAATGAACATACAAATCACCATTAAATATATTAGAAAAGGCAAAAATTGACTCAGACTGATTATCTAGTATTGACGGAGAAAAAAAATCCCTTAGAGTTAAATGCTAATTCTTGTTATGTTCCTAATGCTATAGTTATAATCCTGAAGTGTATTTTATTCTTATTTATTAATACCTGAATCTGGAAACACTGAAACAAATTTCTGTACATTTAAAAGTATATGTGTGATATGAGTATTTATATACCAATATACATATATTTATACATGCTAACATATATGTATCCATGTTTATAATTACCTAAATATACCCACATTATATTAGAATCAAAAAACACATTTTCTATAAAAAGAGAGAAACCTGAATTAGAACTCAGACATTAACGTGCAGCTGTGTTTTTCCCAAGAAAAAGTAATGGTTGTGTTTATAGTCCCAATTTTCAAATAAAAAAATAAAACATTAAATATAGCATACAATTCTTAGAAGGAATTTATTTCCTAATCACATTCCTATGGTTACAACAAAAAAAAATCCTTTGCGGGAATCTTCCGAATTTAAAACTTAACAAATATGTATTCTAAGTATTCTTCTTATATAAAATTGATTATTTACATTCAGCATTTTATTAGGCAAAATCTTTAAATTTGTATTGATTAATAGCTTATACCAATAACTTTTTTCTTTTTAAAAACCTGGAATTTTTAAAAAGCACACTGAGATCTTAATAGCTTTCCAAACTCAAAATAATTTGAGTGTTTACATTTGTTGGTACAACTGAGAATACAACCTAACTGAACTTGCTCCTTTGCCTCAGCTGTGTTTAGATGAAGTCTGTCACTTGCCTCTGATCATATAAATTTATGGTTTCATATTCAAGGTTTGGATTTATTATTTGCTCCATGTTAACTTTTATTGAAAAGAACTTAATACATTCTGAAATGTACATACCTAGAGAAAAAGAAAAGTGGTCATAAAACTCTCCAATGACAAGAATGCTTAATTATTTTCATTTCATGAACATTGTTAAACAAAAGCAGCTGATTTATATCTTTTACTTCTTATCTAGTTTTCTGTACACTAATTAATGATGCCTTTATTTTCCAGGAAAAAATGGTTTTGGAGTACTAGGAAGAGGCTCTGCCTTTTTGTGAGTCTGATGGGCTTGATTTGATGATTCACAACAATTTATGAATTTCACATACTTTGGCTTGTCATTTTTATTAACAGTTAAAACAACAGTTTGGATAATAACACTCATATTTTATTTCTACATTTCCTCAAACATTTTCTTTAGATTTCTATCCTATGTATATATGTTTATATTATGATAGTGTTTTAGTTTTGTAAAGAGCAAAACATGATGGCAAAATTTTTTGAACATGTTACTACTTTGTAACAATAAAAGCAGTGTGGCAGGAAGCAGATTTGTTCAATGCAAAAGCAGAGAAAGCAGAAGTCTATCTCTATAGCATCTATTTAAATGGCATTCAGCTTTATGCTTGTCATTTTAATGCCAGCTTTTATAACTATGTTGAAATAGTCTGAAGTGTTATATTTTGGAGAATAAATAAATATGTCTATTGTTTTCTACTTGGAACAGTCCACTGACCTTTAAAGAACCCAATTTGGAAATGAAAATATATCTTTGTTAGGATGGGCCACATCAGCATGAATAATTGTGCTGTTATTAATACAAGTTCATCAGGAATTATTTTATCCAGATAGGAGATATAATGTGTGATGGTCTGAATTAAAATGGTGCTCATAGACTGAAATATTTGAATGCTTACTCAGTAGGGAGTAGAAGAAACACTTTGATAGGATTAAAAGGATTAGTAAGTGTCGCCCCGACTCCACCAGCAAGGGATGACAGAAGACCGACTCCACCAGCAAGGGATGACAGAAGACCGGAGCTCTTCTTGCAAGCACTTTATTCAGGACCTTGTTAATAATGGACTCTCTCTCCCCAGGCAAGCCCCTCCCAGCCCTTAAGTAGGCCTGGGCTNCTTTCGGGATCACGAGGGGTGGAAGCCAGCGCCATCTTTAAGGTGCGGCTCCATGCAGCTCACTACAAGTAAGTGTGGTAGGGTTGAAGAAAATGTGGCAGAAACCTATGCCAGGTGCAGTCTCTCTCCCTACTGTCTAAGGATCAGGATGTGGAATTCTAAGGTACTTCTCTAGCACCATGTTTGTCTGTTGTACTGCCATGTTCCCTCTTGTAATAATAATAATAGATATGCCTCTGAAAATTTAAGCAGGTCCCCAATTATATTATTTCTTTAATAAGAGTTGTCATAGTAATGGCATCTCTTCACAGCAATAGAATAATGACTAAGACAGAAGTTGGTACCAAAGAGTATATATTGCTGTGACAGGCCTGACCATCCTATTTGTTGGAGAATTTGAACTTTGAGACTTCGGATTAGAAAAGCAGTTGAATGCTTTAAGTGGGACTTAGTGGGCCATACTAGTAGAAGCATGGAAGACAATGCCTAAGGCAAATTGAATTTTAAGGGATCAGCTCAAGAAGCTTCACAGGAGATAAATATTAGTAAGTGTTCTAGAGGCCACTCTTTTGATATTTTTTGCAAATAATATAGCTGCTTTTAAGCACTGTCAATAAAATCTGCCTGAAGTGATATTTAAGAGTTTCGTATGAATAATTTTAGCAGAGGCGGTCTCAAGATAGCCTAGTATTGATCGTGTCATGTGATTTTTAATAACTACATATATACAGATCTACATTGAAAGCCAATTAGTAGGACAAAGATAATTGCAAAACATACAGTCAAGGAGAGAAAAGAGCACCAGGAAGTGTAATGGTGCTAAGTGCTCAAGGAGATAAAATTTTTAAGGAAAAGCTTGTTGTTCAATGGAATAAAAGGAATGGTAATGTGAGGGGAATATCCTACCCAGCTAAGCTTTCTTCTTGTGTAAAGGAATTTTTAAAAATATTAAGCTGTGAAAGAAACCATCAAAAGGAAGTCGATGCAAATGTAATTGAACAAGAGACCCAAGTTACCACCCATCAAGTGTTAGAACTTGGCATATTTGGTCATCTGGTTCAGGCCTTAGTGTCAAAGATACAAGAAAGCGGTTGTAGAACTCCGTCCAAAGGAAAGACACCAAGGCCAGGCATATGGCAAGCATGTACCTGCATGGAAGTCCAGAGAGACCATTGCATGAAGCTGTTCAGGTGAAGCTTGGATTGTGTTGCATACCCCATGATGTTGGAGAAGTCACAGTAGTGAGTTACCTGGCAAGGAAATTTCAGGCTGGGTAAGGAGCTAGTCCAAAAGAGAGAAATGTGTTCCCATCACTAAAGCTAAAAGTAGTTGAAAATCCAAAGAAACGTTTGACACCAGACATGAAGACATAGAACTTGGAGTTTGTCCAACGGGGTATTGGTCTTGCTTTGGTACAGTATTTCCTCACTATGCTGGTTTTCCCTCCTTCTTGGAATGATTATATATATATATATATAGACATTGTATGATTGAAGTAATGTGATCTGTTTTTATTTTGACTTTATGGGAGATTACACTTAAGAAATTTCCATGAGTCTCAGAATAGACTTTGATATTTGCACAGTACTGAATGCTGTGGAATAATCCTTCTGTACACTGTTAATATAAATTACTTTCATTATTTAAAAAAAGCTGATTGCTTATAGCAAAACAGGATAAAGTTAGGCAAGACACTAAAACCAAAGATACCAGGAGGAAGAGGGGATGAGAGAAGAGAAGACAGCCAGCAGCCAAGGAAGCATAAGGCGTAGAATCCAAGGAAGCATAAGGTGTAGAATTGAGATAACAAGTTGTAAGACACATGGCAAAGCTCAGATAAGAAATATTGGTTATTTAAATGTAAGAGTTAGGTAATAACAAGCTTGAGCCATCAGCCAAGCATTAGTAATTAATATTAACCCTTTGTATCAGTTATTTGAGAACAAGTGGTCAGGACAGGAAAACTCTGCCTACACTGGATACTGTGATAGACTATGGGGACTTTTGAAGTTGTTCTGAATAAAGTTTTGTCAATTAATGAATTTTTCACGCAGGTACAAGCCTATGGGGACCAGAGAATGGAATGCAGTGTTTTAAATAGTGGTCCACATAGATGCCTACATTTGAACAAATAGTCACCAGAGAATGGAAGGGTCTCCTTGGGAGGATTAGAAGGATAAGGAGGTGTGGACTTGTTGGAGGGATTGTGTCAACTGGAGATGAGCTTTGACAGTTCAATAACCCATGCCAGGCCCAGTCTCTTTCCCTCAATCCTGTGGATATGTAGACCTCTCCGCCACTTCTCCAGCACCATGTTTGTCTGTGTGTTGTCATGCTCTCTCCATAATGATCATGGAATTCACTGTTGAAGCTCTAAACAGGCCCCCAATTCTTTCTTTTAGGAGAGTGGCTTAGTTGTGGCATCATTCACAGAAATGGAACAAAGACTAAGACATAATGTGACTTTTTTATTGAAAAGTTACTATTATATCAAAGCTTTCACTGATTGCTTATGCGAATGGTTTAACCGACTACTTGAATACTGTATTTGAAAAATTGCATGCTCTCTGCAATCATAGTCATAAACATAATCCAGACAAAATGTTCCAAATGTTTATATAGGCGTAACAAATTCAAGAATACAACTTGTGGAAAATCTGTTTGGATCCACAGGAAATCACCAGATTAGAGGAATAATAGAAAAGGTATTCAATTAGATATGCCTGTTACTATAGAGCAGGGTAGCCAGCCTGTCAAAGCATTATGAAAGAAAGTGCTGCTATTTATTATCTTTATCTAAGTCTGGGTCCTGTTAAGTGCTACCCAGTCTCATCTGAGACATACAATCTTTCTGAGCATTTTATTGCCCAAATTGCATTATGCTTTACAGCCTCACAAGGGTTGGGGCCTTTTTCTACTCTCAACATACTTCTCTATCACTATTACAGACCTTCTTGACCCTCACTGGTTCTATTACAACTTTCTGATGTTTAGTTCTTCACTCAGCTTGGACGTTGGAACTATTACCAATGGAGGACAGTTAGAGTGTAATCTAATCTGTTAAGAAAATATTCAAACCCAAACAAAACTGAAAGCTTAATTCACTGTGTTCATGTTCTGCGCAGATTAACTCTTACTATTGTGTTTGAACTTCTGAAAGGCAAAACCTGACATTTGCTAATTTAAATATTCTAATAAATATTTTATTGAAAAACAGGTACAGGAAATGATGGTTCTTTTTTTCCTATGTGTAGTTTAGAATGACAGTACTTTAGTCACATTTCACCATGATAAATCAACCACTTCCATTTATGGAAGCTTTCTGTGGAGATTATCAGAGATTCAGACAAGGTATTGTGAAATTTGGTTACTGTGCCACTAGTTTTTTGTCAACTTGATACAATATAGAGACATCTGAAAGGAAAGAACCTCAATTGAGAAAATGCTTCCATGTGATCCAGCTGGAGGGCATTTTCTTAAGTGGTGATGGGGTAGGACCAGCCCATTGAGGAGAGAACCATCCCTGAGATGATGGTCTTGTGTTCTGTGAGAAAGCAGGCTGAACCTGCAATGAAGAGCAAAGCAGTAAGCAGCATTCCTCCATGGCTTCTGTATCAGCACTTGCAACCAGGTCCTTACTTTGTATGAGTTCCTGCCTAACTTCCTTCAGTGATAGACTGATGTGTAAGTATAAGACAAGTAAACCCTTTTCCTACCAGCTTGCTTTTTTGTTATGGTGTTTTATCATAGCAGTAGCAACCCCAAGACAGTCAACATAAAATTACTCATGATAGTCTCCTCTATGATGTGGCCTCTAAAATGTTGTTTCAAGTTGAAGATGGTATAGTAGACCAAATAAAATTAAGTTTGATTACAAATTTAGGTATCGAAAATGTGTGAATTTTTCACTGATTTTTTAATAGAAAATTATCTTTGGTTTCTACAATTATTTGGAAAGTTGTGCTTTGTAAATAAAGGGAAATATATAAAATGAATCCCCTTCATCAAGAAAAATGATTAGTGGATTGTGGGGTGTATAAGAAGTATTGAGTGAGAGTGAAATAATGATATTTAGGAAAAGTGAAACATCTGATGATTAAAATATTAAATCAGGATGAAAATAAATAATCAATGAAGGAATAAAAATTGACTTTAGATTAGAAAAGTTTGTAATGACAGTACAGCCATCATATAAATCATANTAAACATGTAACTCCAAGCACTAGATCTGAGCAATGTTTGTTGGTACTTTCAGTTATCTTTAAAAATATCCAACTCTTGGCAACCAGAGCATACATCTGGTAGCCTGAATGTGGCATCAGGAGGCATTAGGCATAGTCTAGATTACATACTGCCATATCACACAGTAGTAGCACTGAGCAACTTTTATTTTAAGTAAGATAAAATAATTTGAAACACCTGCATTATATACTTTTTCTATCATTTCTAAATAAAAATATAAAAACTCCTTGGTTTCTTTGGGTCAATCTTTAGTAAAGATGTATGTGGGCTTTTGTCTGGGGATGAGCTGTGCTCTCTTTTTAGGTATTTAACTATGAGTATTAGCATTAGACCTTTCCTTTCTATTGTTCACAAGGACAAACTGCTCTCAAAGGGGGCAAGACATTAGGGGAGTTTTATATACCTTCTCAAGAAAATGAAATTCTTTAGCTTCTGCATCATGAGATATGGTTTGCCTAGGAATGTTCAGCTTCATTTTCTTTTAGCAACATTCATATATTTCTGCGTATTTGATTTATAACTCACATAAACTTAAAATATGCTGTAATCATGTATATATTACCCCAAATTGTTGAGCTTATTGTGAAAAACACAAAGCGAGGAATAACTTCTTTCAGTGGATATATGAATGAAGCTTGAAAATGACTGTTTTTCTTTCAATCAGTATGTCACATTTTATAGAACATAATGACATTTAATGGAGTCATGTTTCTCTGCTTGTCACTTCACATACAGAATCCCAAAATGACACCACCCAGCCAGCAGTGTTATGTTTGTATAGGGAGCAATGTGATACTTTTTCCTGAGGCTTAAAAGGCAGCATAACTTTGTTTTCTATGTGCAATTTTAATATAAAAATATAGTTAGAATAGAAAAGGGTGGAGTACCAGATGTTGATTATTTCTGTCACTGGGCCAAAGCTTGAGAACCCTCTCAGGTTGACCTTTATTCTCATCTGCAGCCCACAAAGCACAATTGAATTGCCTGCTCAAGATGTCACACACCATGTAATAAGGGGCAAATGAACAATTGAATTCATAATTTACCACATGTGCATAGCAGCCCCGTGAATGTAATAAATAAATTAATAACTCACAGTTAAAAGTCAGATTTTAGGCCAGTGTTTTATGTAGATGAATGTGACATACAGGGGAAATTAACGTATTTTGTAAATTATTTCATTCTAATGAAGATATGAATAACTTCTAGTTAGAAAAACATCTTAAAATAACGATTGTATTTTATTTACAAATGTGCTTTCTTTTCTGTATCTGTTAGTAATGAAAACATGCTCACTTTATCATTAATTTTAAAAGCACATAATTTTTATAAAATTTCAGTTATGTATATTGTATATATAGCCATTTCTCCTGTGAAATCATGAAAAAATTTCTCATAAATTAAAATGTTTTAGTGATGCTGAATGGGATGCATAGTAACCAAAACTGCTTACAATAATATGTTTGTTCCAGCAAAAGAAGGAATAAATAAAATGATAATTACATCAAAATGTATAACAACCACCCCTTATTTACAGTGATATTTTGAAATTATGCTTTTCCCCAATCCATTTGTTGTGATGTATCTATTTATTGAATGTTTTAAAGAATGGTTGAATATTAATTCATATTTTAATAGATCTATATCAAACTGCTGCACTTAAAGCCATTTGCAGTGCAAGACTCAAGACAACATTTAATGGGCAAATGTTGGCATATTGGGGAAACAGTACTCTGGAATAAATGAAGGAATATGAGCTAGAATTTTTATTGCCATGATGAAAAACCATGACCAAGTGCAACTTGCAAAGGTTTCCTTTACTTTTTAATTGCCCTGATAAGATGCCATAATGAAGTTAACTTATAAAGAAAATGTTTATTTGGGACTTAGAGTTTCAGAGGACTAGAGACCATGACTACTACTGTAGGGAGCATGGCGGTAGGCAGGCATGCATGGCACTGGAGAAGTACCTGAGAGCTCATATAATTGAGGCACAACGACAAGGCAGAGAGTGCCATCTACGAATGTCATGGGATTTGAAACCTCAAAACAGGCCCCAGTGACACATGCCTTCCATATAGGTCATACTTCCTAATACTTCGCAAAGAGTTTCATTAACCGGGGACCAAGTATTCAAGATATAAGTCTATGAGGACCTTGCTCATTCAAACCACAATGGAAGGAAAAGGGATCATTTAACCTCAGAATTTTCAGGTCACATTCTGTCCCTGTGGGAGGAAAGTCAGGGCTAGAGCTTAAGCAATGAAGGAACAAAGAGTGAGGAGCTGAGCAGAGGTCTTGGAGTAATGATGCTTACTCTCTTGGTTCCTATGGCTTGCTCAGCCTGCCTCCTTAAAACACCCAGAAACAACAGCCCTGGGCTAGCACTGCCACAGAAAATTGGGCTCTCCTATATAAATCACCAATCAAGAAAAAATAATGCAACATGGATTTATAGTCCAACCTCATAGAGGCATACATTTTCTTAATCAAGACTTCCTCTTCCTGAATGACTTCAGCTTGTGTTAAGTGGATGTAAAACTAACCAGCACAGATTGCTTGTTTTCACTGTGTTCTTTATTTATTGATTGATTTCTATTTTTTTAGTTTTTGGTCCTTTATCTTTATTTACTTTCTTAATCACAACAGTCCTTATTTTGAGACTGCTCAAAATAATGCAAAAAATAAAGGCCTGCTTTAGCTCATTTTAATTTGTTTAATTGTCTTAATTTTATAGAGGACTTATTGTAGTGATGACGGAAAATTATACATAAAATCTACTGAAAACAAACCCAAGTTTGCATGGTTAGACACTATTGTTTACCAGTCACCAGGTCTCCAGGAACTCCAAATTAATACCCTGCTGATACAATTTAAGATAGTAGGAGGTACAGAGCATAGATATAACTCAAAATCCTGTAACTAAATGGTGACAGAATTTTCATATTCAGAATTGTTGAATACAAGTTAGCTACATACATTTTGGAATTCTGATGTCTGGAAACATTTCCTAAAGTGCTTGGAATTCTTAACAAACTTCCTAAAATAAATAAATTAGTAAAACAAACCTGGTAATTCCAAGGATGTACGTGGAACTCAGAGCAGGTAGCTCTGGATTCTAAATTAGTTATTAGAGATGACTCAGCGTAATGAAGTCCTAGCTGTTTGGTCATGCAGAGTGTCCCTAGACATGGGACAAATAAATGTATTTTGCTTGTTTTCTTTCCAAACTGAAATTAAGTCTACATGAGTTCTGTTGGGAGAGCTGGTGAGGGTCTAACATCAGCACTGCATACTCCCTTTTTTTTTTCTGACTTTGTTCATCTTGAAAGGTACAAGTGACTTCCATTCTTCCTTCTGCTAAGAACAACTGTCTCTGTTGGTCCTTTATAATATTACAGTAACTGTCCCCACCAGAGAGCCTTTTTGCTTTCTGTAGATTGTGCTGACGAACTATGAGGTCATGCCTTCTCCTGAATGAATATTCTTGGGATTCTGGCTTGTGCAAGTCCATAAATATAGGTCAAAGACCATGCTACAAAAATACAAGAATTTGCCAATCTGAAGATCTGATGCACAGGAAAATTGAACACACACACAAAGAGGAGAGAGACAGACAGACAGACAGACAGACAGACAGAGACAGATACAGAGAGACAGAGAGACAGAGAAACAAACCTAGATATCCTTCCTGTGAGTCAGAGGGGAAATGATCTTTCCATTTCTGTTGAGAAACAGAACATGAGTTTCGTCTATGCTCCCTCCAGAACATGAATATCTTCTTTGCTGACTCCAAACATCAAAAGTAAGTGCCCCGCCTCATTTCCTTATAGAGCAGGGTCTATTTAGGGTAAAACCATGCTAGCCTCTTTGCATCTCTAACAGTCTCTACTCTTTGTGGTTTTATCTTCTTTTTAGTCCACTGAGTACATGAATAAATGAATTTTCATATGAAGGCTTCATTTAGTTAAACATATGGTCCTCTGTCCTGGTATTATTTGTAAAAGAAAAATAAGCACCAGTACTTAACTAAACACAAAATTTGTTTGGTCTTGTATTCTTTCTTTTTCTTTTTGTGTTTTAACTACTTTTACCAAAATTTTAGACTGCAAAATGAAAAAGCCTAATTAAAGAAAACTTGAGTAGGTAGTCAAAGACACTATGTCAGATATCAAAAATAAAGATAAGTGTCTACCAGAAGTTCTCTCTCCACCACAGCTCCAAAGTTGAAGCTGATTGGAGTAACAGGGGAGTGAAGAAAAGAGAAATACAGACTCATACAAAAGCTGTGTGTTGGTGAATTGGAGTCTCCGATGGAGAAAGCACAGTACCCTGGAATCTCATATTATTTAGTCAGTAGAAGTAAACAGGTAGATAAAATTATTATATACAGCTGAACAAGGAGGCAGTTATCATACACTGCTAAACAAGGAGGTTAGATTATTATACACAGATAGAACAAGGACAATATAGACAGGGTTAGCTAATCTCAGTAGATGAAATCTCTTTAGGGGAGTAATCTTATCAAACCTGGGGTGATATTTTTTGGACACATTATCAATATCCACACATATACCATAAGCAGTCTTTACTTCTAGCGCTCACTAAAGTGGGAAGGCTTTGACATTTTCCTGTGAGAATGAGGCTATTAGGTCTTTGATACAGTCATGCCTATGTCAAAAATATTCAGAATTCTACTCATTCTGGATTTTTTTCCTTCCACACACAGAAGGATTTTGCCAACCAAGCAGAAGATGAAAAGTATAACAACTAGAATTAAAATTTTCTTTATTTTATTTTATTTTGCAGCTGTTTCACAGTTGATGTACAGTAAATAAAAATAGCATCAAATACGCATAGAAATAGAGTTATGTGTGATATTTGAAAATTTAAGTGCTACTAATGTTTAAATAAGGCCAACACATTTATCTTCTAAAATATTTACTTATCATAAAATAATATCAAAATAATTTCTTTTAGATTTTTTCAGGTACAGACTATCCAATCATTTTACATTCATCTTGCTTTGAAGTATACAATCTAACATTACACCAGACATTCGTTTAGGTATGTGACAATAACACCTTTTCCCTCGCAGACGTGATTGATCTCCATCCATTGATAATAAGCATCTTTCTTTTTTTTTCACATTTTTTAGTTTTTTGGTTTTTCGAGACAGGGTTTCTCTGTAACTTTGGAGCCTATCCTGGAACTAGCTCTTGTAGACCAGGCTGGACTCGAACTCAGAGATATCCGCCTGCCTCTGCCTCCCTAGTACTGGGATTAAAGGCATGCACTATCACGGCCCAGTGATAATAAGCATCTTACATTTAATTTTGTGATACTAGCACTGTAGATGTTACATAACCGAGCTTGTTTTGTTCCTGTGTTATTTCATTCCACATAACAAACTCCAGTTCCTTTCAGGTGGTTGCAAATCATTGAGATCATTTACAGTTTATTGCTGAATTTTCACTATAAATATGTACCTTATTTTCTCTATAAATATACCAGTTGAAAAATGCTTAGGTTCTTTTCTTACTTGGCTATTTTGTAGAGGTCTATCATTAGTGTGTGTACAGCTTTCTCTGTGATAAAGAAGATGGCATTGAAAAAATTTTGTAAAAGACAGGTTTGTGCTAGGTGATACATGTTAATGAATCCCAAATTATTAACCTGAAATTGAGTATTAAAATTGATGATTATATAGTTCTCATATTCTTTGTCAATATCAAGAATATAAATTGAAAATGAGAATGAGAATTAATGAGTTAGGTGTCTTGATAAATCTTTTATTTGACTGTCTTTGTACATTCTTTTATAAGACTAGATTTTGAGACTAACAGTAAAGGTAACTTTATTTCTTTCTCTAAGTCTAACAAGCTTAATAAAACAGGAATTGGTTTTAATAGTAAATGTAGATTTTAAAATCCTGAAAAATTTAGGAAGATATTTCTAATGTAGCATGATAAATGTGCCTCTTTACATGTAGCATCCAGCTTATCAAGAAAATTCCATATTTTCATTATATTTGCCCTAAATTTGAGAGCAGAATAATCTGAATTTTCAAGATTTGACCATTATAACACAAAAAATAATTTTTAATATCTCCAAATCAATCTCAGATTTAATTCTGTTGAAATTGCAAATTTTCCTTTAAATAATGTTGCTTGATTCTGACACAAATGCAATTTCTATACTATAGATATCTGAAAGTATAGAATCACAACAGGCAAGAATTAGTAGCATGGCTCTTGACTTTAAGCACATGAAAATTTAAATGTCCACAGATTAAGCCTTGAAGATTACAAATACTGGTAATTAATTTCTGTTTCATAAGAAGGATCGGTGATATCTTAATGACTAAAGAAATGACATTTTTCTAAAGATGGAGATTTCTCCCTATGTAATACTTGAGAAGAAACAATGACTGAGACTCAGGTATGAACAAAAATGATATTTAGGTAACTCATAAGCAAAAAGACTAGTGCAAAAATGTGGCAAGATAATAAAAAGTTGATCTGTGATGGAATGCAGACTAACCAAATAGTATTTAAAAGAAAATTGTTAATAAACTGAGATAAATAGTTGATGCTAGATTTTATTCATAAAGAAGATGGTATTCCTGGTATTAAGGTTAGTTTTACTGAAGTTTTTTTTTTATCATTGTGTTCCAACAGACTGCCTCTAACCAAAAATCCTCAAATATTCCCTTTTTGTTTGTTTGTTTGTTTCTTACAAATGATATTTTAGGTTTTCTTATCAGCCTTCACCCAGTAGTTAGGACTCTTAGACTTATTGATCTCAAGGAAGAGGCTGTAACACTAACACCAGAATTGCCTTATTTCTTTCTAAGATGTAACATGAATGGGGCCTGCTTGTTGGGGTTTCTGTCCTGCCTGGAACCCCACAGCAGGCAAGCCCCGAAGAAAATCATACAGAGATCTCTATTAGTTATAAAGCTGATTGGCCCATTAGGTCAGGCTACTTATTAGCTATTGTTACTTATATTAACCCATTGTTCTGACCTATGTTATGTGGCTCAGTACCTTTTTCAGTGGGGCAGATCACATCCTGCTGCTTCAGTAGTCTGGGCAGGAGTGGGAGGAACCAACTTCATCCTTCCCAGAATTCTCCTGTTCTCATTACATCATTTCTATTTCCTGTCTGGTTTTCCCACCTATAGTTCCTGCCTGGCCAATCAGAATTTATGTAAAACATGATTGACAGAATACAGACAATTCTCCTGCACCACTAAAGAGAGCTTTGTTTCACAAACACTGCACATTGCTAAGTTGTAGTTCTATTACTTCCTTAGCTAGCTATGCCAAACTAAGATTGCATGTCCCCACAGCTGTTTCTCATGAGGGGATATGATTCAACATTTCCATATTTTAGAGACACTGTCCACGCAAGAGGAGTGGCTGGGTCTTAGAATGCTTGGTCACATCCTCTGGAGTTTAATGTCTTTTGGCCAGTTTTAATGATCAATGCTATCCCATTGTTGGCTCCTTGTCAGCAGACTTGGAATGATCATAAATTCTAACTTCTCTAGTCAAACTGTTTTTCATAGTTTAGGTAAAGTGGAATATTTAAATCTTAGTGACAGAAAAGAAGAAATAAATGTGGACAGAACTATAGTTTTGTATGTTACCCAGTACTAGTTTCTATTGTGATGTGTAGCCCTCTCTGAAGAATCCTGCCATTAACCCCAGCCAGTTCCATGAGAACACAATGGTCTTTACTTTCCATCACTGCAAAAAAATTCCAGAAAACACATGAAAACCACTAAAAATCTAGACTACAAAGAAGGCAGAGGGTAGTTTGGCCACATCCTTCATCTCCCAGGGCTTTATTTGCTTCCCATATAAAATAGCATGAGTGAGTCTAAACAAACACATGTCACAGACGGGAAGAAAGAAATACAGAGAAATAGAGAGAGAAAGAGAGAGAGAGAGAGAGAGAGAGAGAGAGAGAGAAGGAGGGAGGGAGAAAGGGAGGAAGAATGAAAGAAAAAAAATCAAGGAACAATGTCCTGAAAAATACAAGTTGTGATTTATGTAAATAAATTCTTGCACCCATTAAAATTCTTTGCCAGATTCATTAATGGAAGTAATGCATATTAATATTATTAAATTAAAAATATATGAATATTCTTTTATTTGAAAATATATACACATAGCAACTCATCATTGCAAAATTATATCAAACAAAAGTCAAATGTCCATTTCATGAACATTCAGAGATAAGGGCATAACTGGAGCTTTATATAAAATAAACGATCTAGTCAAAGGGAAATATGATACAATTGCACTCTAAAAGAATAATAAGCATTTCTACATGGAAGATTGAAGGTAAGTTGACTGTAAATGGTCAGTCACTATATGGGTTCAGCTGGTGTAAACTGTTTATCAGTCAGTGATATAGCCACAAACTCTTTGAATATCTGTTACTAGGCAATGTCCTGCTTCTCTGGTCAGAGCTTCTATGTGGAATTGAGCCAGAAGATGGGCAAACTCATATTTGAACTTGCTACCTTTTTTGATGAACATCCAACATTTCAGCCCACTCTCTATTGAGTCACTTGTATTAAAACTACTATGAGACATTCCTCACCCCTATTAATGAAAAGTTTCCCCCTACTCTTTCCATCCCTTTTTTCAATCACAAGTACTCTGCAGAACTCACTGCTTGCTGCAAAGAAATACATGCTGGACAACTCTCTATCGATATTTTGTTGTTGTTTTTTCCCTCTCAGGTTCAACTCAGAAAATTTTGAGATAGCAAATATAGTCAACTGATTTTGAGAAAACAGCTTTGAACAGGTTTTTGTGCCTGTATATTTCACTATAAGCCTATTATAACTAAGGCATCGTGTATCTTTTCTGGTCTAAGTTTTGTTAAAAATAGTTATAATGGCAATATTTCACCTGCACTACAGTGAAAATGAAATGATGCTATGATGTGTTTATATCATACATATATTATCATACATATATGCACTATGGTATATAGGCTTGTATTAAATAAATTCTTGGAAGTGTGCACAGCAGAGATCAATTTCCCAGAGCAAACTTACAGAGAGTAAGTGTAAAAGAACACAGAAAAAATTAGCAGAGTTGAAAGCTGTACCTTGGTGGTTCTGTGTGTTAAATTCTATCTTTGATCTTCTCCTTCTATCCAATGATCTGGTGCATATGGTTTTGTTTTCTGCTATAGCTGGAATTAGAAAGCAATGATTATGCTCATTATCTAGCTTCAAGATATTACCCTGGGGATTTCCATTGAAAATAATGTTAATTGTTTTACATGTTTCTCAAAGCAGACACATAACTCATATTCCGCTAAAAGAAAACATGAGCAAGAAACAGAGCCTGTCTGGAGATTTTCAAATGTATAAACATGTGTTTACTGTTGTGCCATGCTTGGCACTGACTAATTTTGATTATGTTTGGTTTATGTCCTTCAGGAGCAATCAGAATGAATTTATATGCTTTTACATGTTTTTCAAGAATTATCTTTGGAAAGCCTTTACTTAACAAAGGTTTTTTCTCCTTCCTTTTCCTTTCATTATTGTATAGCAGAGCAATCACATCTTTCAGAATGGATACAAACCCTACAATTTATGAAATCGTAGGATGATATTATAATGTGTTGAAATTCAGAAGGAGATAAACTATTTTGAGTCATCATTTTAAAGCTATTTTGGCACATTTATAAGGATGTGCTGATGTTTCTGGTACTATAAATATATAATGTGACAAATAATACTTCAAGATTAGAGGAAAAATAAGGGGTTAGTAAATCAGAATGAGACACTGGAGACTGCTAAGCAAAGATGTGCGTAAGCCTCACTTAAGGTGTTTTTAAATGAAAACTATATTTTTCCAAATGCATTCTTTTCACTGATTTATTATGTATTTTATTCATGCCTTTCTTTTTAACATCCTCACTTCCCATTTGTTTTAGAATAAAAGGTAGGTTCTCATTTATAATGTATTGTGAACAATTTGAATGTACATGGACAGGATCTTATTTTCACAAAGTTGCTGCTTATTTTCTGAAAGAGGGAATTGTTTACAAAAAAACCCTACAATGTGGTTGTTACTTCTGGAGAGCTCTTGGCCCTGAAAGCAGCACAGAAATAAAGAGAGAGCATGATGTTGTGTCAGGTCCATTCTGGTGTGTGCCACCCTCGAGGGAGGAATAGAAGGCCTACCTGTTCTACTCATGAAAGGAGACTCTGACAGTAACGTTTTAACATTAATATGCTGATGCAGAATTTTTCCATAATGAGAGCATCTTTCATGTGTCGGAATAGATTTTGATTATAACTGAATAAATGAAAGCACAAATAACGTTGGAAAGGTGACCTTTGTCATAAAGTTTGAGATTAATTGCCTAAAGTATTTCTAGAGCAGGGAACAATTAAATAGAAAAAGCATGTCAATTGCAGAATAACCTGGGTACATGGTCCTAATAATAACAGTATAAAAATTCTTTGTTCAGTAATAATTTTTGAAAATACACACTATACAACTAAAATGACAAAACAATACAAGTAAAATTAATAAAAAACCTATGGCTGTGTTTATGACATTAAAAGTATTATTTTATTTATCTTTATTGATACCCATGCTTTTATGGAACTGCTATTTTAAAAGTATATTGCTAGTTGCCAGTGAGAGACTTGCAGGCAGGCTACACCCTACCTCCTGCTACCCACTGTACTCTGTTCCCCATGACCTACTGCACTGCTCAACTCTATGTACCCCAGCGTCTTCCTTATGGACAGCCTTTCTCTACAATATCAGCAGACCATATGGGCACAAGCAGCACCCACACTAGTTGGAAGAACAGGTGAATGACTGAACTTCCATCTAAACAGTCCTAAACTCCAGGCCCTAAGCCCCAGAACATAGCCCATGCCTCTCCCACTTCCATCTCAGCCCCAGCAAGGCAACTGTGCCCTGCTCCTAATTCAGAATAAATGGATACAATCCCCAGCTGGTGGCCAGCAGATAAGAGATCTTAGGGTATACCACACCACCATCCACTGGACCCTACTACCCCAATACCAACTCTGTCAATCAAGCCCACCTACTCCAGCATCCTCCACATGGATAGGCTTTCCTAAAACAAGAACCACCTTTGTCAGTAGGAAGAACAGGTGGAAGAATAGGCACAGGTGTCATCCACACCAATTGAAATAATAGACTTCTTAAGCACAGAAACAACCCACACCACTAAGGAGAAAAGACTCTGTAGGCAAAAGTAAACCCACATCAGTCAGAAGAATCAGAAGACAGACTGGATTTAGGTAACCAAACCCCCAGTAACCTGAGCAGAGAAAACCCTACTGGACTTGATGACAAGCCAATCATCAGAACCCTTGGCCATTCAGGGCAAAAGACAATAAATGAAACAGATGATAAAGGAAAAAAAAGACACATCCAACAAAAACTTCACAAGAATCAAACCTGGACATATAATTATCCCAAACCCTTATTGATAAAAGCCAGTGCATGAATACTTTCAAAAACATAAAAGGAAATATGGAACCTCTGTGATGTAGGAGGGTCATCTGTCTATGTGTTACTTTCATTGGTTAATA
>LOEQ01007018.1:19162-41462 GCA_001685075.1 Bramus lutescens | reverse complement strand
TGAATACAATTTGTGTGTTGTTATTTCCGGGTATAAGATAGCCGTGCGGGAGCCAGATGGGACGAAAGCAGCCCGTGCTCCTTTCACTACACCTCTGGAACCCAGTGGTCCAACAACAGCAAACATGGACCTCTCAATTCAAATAAAGCAAAAAATTTACCTTAAGAATAACTTTATGAAGATGATAATAAAGAGGAAATATTTTCCCTTAAATAAGTAAGTTGTTTACTTAAAAAAGAAATAATAAATTCCTGTGAAGAAACTGAGAAAAGGACAAATAAAACATTGGGGAAAAGCAATAAATCTCTTCAAAAAGGTCAAGAGAAAAACAAGTGGAGGAAACAGTTCAAAAATTGAAAACAGAAATAAAGGCAATAAAGAAAACACAAACCAAAGGAATTCTGGAAATTGAAGATCTGGATAAATGAACAGGAACTATAGATGCAAGCATAACCAAAAGAATAAAAGAGATGGAAGAAAGAATCTCAGGTTTTGAAGAAATGTTAGAGGAAATAGGTTCATCTGTCAAATAAAATGTTTGATTCAACAAATTGCTAACACAAAACATCCAGGAAATCTGGGACATCATGGAAAGACCAAACCTACAAACATTAGTGATAGAAGAAAGATAATTCTAACTCAAAGGCATAGAAAATATATTCAACAAATTCATAGAAGAAAACATTTCTAACCTAAACAAAAACATGCTTATTAAGGTAGAAGAAGCTTTCAGTACACAAAATACACTGCACCAAAATAGTCCCCTTTTAACATAATAATAAAAACACTAAACATAGAGAAAAAATAATGTTAAGTGTTGCAAAAGGCAGTCAGTATTAATAGAAGATTATTAAATTTTGCTCTATTTCAGAATGATGATATAGACCCTGTGAGAAATTAAATGGTCACCAAGCAGGAAACAATTTATGTCTTATGCATAGTATTTTATTTTGTTAATCCAAATTTCCAAAAGTTTAAAAACATATGATTAGAACCAGAAAACAACAAAACAGAAAATATAACTGTGACTCATGAAGTTAATAATCGATAATGAACCACCCCATCCTTAAAAACCCATTGTGAGGTCCCAATTGCCAGTATTCACCCAGAATATATGTCTTCAGTACATATCCTGTACCTAAGGTACAAGAAACATTGCAAAAGAGAGATAAGAATGATTGTAAAAAGCAAGATTACCAGGAAATCTGTGAGACTGTGTCTCCTAGAAATGATAGGTAAACTGCATACATGATGATTCAACAAGATAACTGCTTTAACAAGACTAAAACATGTACAACACCAATAGACTAAGCAGAAAGGAGAAATCTCAAGGAGCTCCACCCCAGACCAATAAATAAATAAATAAATAAACCTAGTCTTCTCCAGTAATGTGCCTCCTAATTATCAAATAACATGTGAAACATCAACTCTGAAGTTACATGCATATAAGCAATACTAAGTGAACTCAGGAGGTTGTGTACACACGCACACATACACACACATACACTTACATGTATGTAACATAGGTTGTGGACTCTCTCGGAATCCCCTTCTTGGGCTGCTGTCAAGCTAGGTAGCTGCTTTGAAATTCAGTCAGACTTTTACTATACTATGCAGCAGCAATAAGCATCACAACTTCATCAACTTTGTAGGGAGATTTGGTAAGTCAGTTGGGAATTATTAAAGGGGGGAATTAGTTAAAAAGACAGTTTTTTCCCCACATTAGAAACAGGAGAAGCCATTAAATGAAGGAACTTGGGTCTCTCTATGATATTATGCTAGAGAGTTTGAAAACAGAATGAATAAATAGAAGATACCTTACTTAGATGGGATTTATACACTGTCAATTGTAAACATTATCAGATTGATCATTTTTGTCCTATCACTAAAAAATGTTGGTTAATCTTAGTCCTAAAATATAGGCTTTAGAAAATATAATAAAATAGATCACAGAGATATTCAAATCTATACCGAGGAATTTAAAGGAGAGTAAATTTCAGCACTGCATTATAAGAATAGATAGGAACTGCATAAGGCTTTCAGACAACCAACCTTAATATATCCAGAAACCTTACAGGAACTGCCAAATGGTAGAGGCACTGTTACAGCTAACTGGACTCCTGTGCTGATGTTAGATTTGAGGAGATTCAAGGAAGCAATACTCTCATATGGTATGCATTCATATTTTGTAATGCATATGTTAAACTCATGGTCAGTTTGTAATAGAATTATCCCTAAAGACTGAATATAATTGGTTAAAGATAGTTTAGAGCCTGGTCCCCAATTTCAATGGAGTACCTGGCTCAGAGAACAGGCAAGATTACTAAACAAAGGAGTTAAACTGGAGGTAAGGAAATCTCCCAAATACAAATTCTTAGAGGAGATTATGATATTATAGAAAGGTAAGATGTACATGTTGACTGAACCCTAAATTTATGCCACACATCAGCTTTGAATACTTGGGAAATAATTGGAGAAATAGGAAGAAGAATTGACTCACTAAAGTTATTTGTCCTGCAGGAAACCTTTACAAATTTCTTAGAAAGACTGACTTCAGCAGTAAATAGAATGATACCAAATTCAGAAGCTAGAAAAATAATAATTGAATCTCTGTCTTTTGAATATGCCATCTCTCTAAGCAAAAAGATTATTAGGTGATTAAAAGCAAGGTCAGATCCTTTGGAGAAATGGATTTGAGATACAATTAATATTGAATCTTATGACCATGATGATGCACAGATAGGAGAGGGAATTTCCAGAGGTCTGAGAAAAAAGTAAAACATCGAATGTTCTAATTGTGGCAAGCAAGATCACCTTAAAAGAGAGTGTAGACAAGGCAATCCTAGAAACAATGGTTTTTTTTTCTATAAATTGTCCATTTAGGATACAGCTCTCTTCTGGATTATGCAGAAAGTATGAGAAATGGAGGCATGTAAAGAAGGAATATTCAATGTAATCCTTTGCATTGGGAAATTCCCTGAGAAGCCTCTATCAGGCTCCTATGCTACATTCAGTTTAGTCATTTTGTGATATCATAAATGAAACATTTTACCAGAGCAATTAAATAACCTAATGCCTATTATAAGAAACCATACTGCTCTGGGCAATAGAATAGCTATAGAAGAAAGAACAAAATAATTCAGGAGAAACCATAAGGCAAGTATTTTGACAAACTTCTAAAATGAACAAAAACAAAAATTAAAAATACAATAAGTAAAATTATTGAAGGACTGATAGAAACAGGTGAAGATTTAACATTAATTTCATCAGTCTTAGCATCCAAATTGGCCTCTTAAGGATGTAAATATTCAGTTTTTAGGAATTAGAACTTTATCTCATGTAAAGCAGATTGCAAGATGGGTTGAATGTATAGGGCCAGAAGGACACAGAGGAAAATTAAAATCATATGAGGCTAACATAGCAATTAATTTGAGGGGATATGATTTGTTACAGCAATGGAATACTCAGATTAACATTCCCCCAATCTAAGAAACAAACCATAAATTAACAGATGTTTCTGGGGGAAATATTATGAAAATCTTATAAAGAGTACCAGCCATTCTGGTTTTACAAAATCAGGGTGTAACAGCTGCTGATATTTCAAAGGTACCAACAGTCCTACCATTAAAATGGCTGACAGAATGGCCTTTAGCCATGAAGAAACTGTAGGTTGCAGAAGAACTTGTACAGGAACAACTATATGCTCAGTATATTAAAGAATCAAGCAGTCCTTGGAATTCTTCTGTATTTATAATTAAAAAATGTGAACAATGGAAAACGGAAATAGAACAAAAAGCTTTTAATAAGGTGATTCAGCCAAATAAGAAGAGATCAGTAAGGCATTCTGTTGCATTCTCCATTGCCTAAAGGATGGCCTCTTGTATAAGAAAAAGACAGAGACAAATTTGACTTCTCAGTGCATATTTACAATAATTCTCAGCCTGCTAAGAAATATTAACAGAAGATTCTCGCACAGGGAATGTTAAATAGCCACAATCTGTGCCAATATTTTGTAACTCAATCCATGGAAATGATACTAAAGAAATTTTCTGAATATATAGTTTAATATTACACAGATGATATTTTTCTATCTAATTCAAATGTAGATACTTAGAATGTTTGAAGAAGTAAAGAAAAATTTGTCTTGTTTTGGGATTGCAAATTGATCCTGAAAAATACAAAGAGGAGATTCTATCAGTTATTTAGGCTATAAAATAGATTTACAAAAAATTAAATCCCAAATGTTGCAAATAAGAAGAGATCAGTTGCAGAAAATTAACGACTTCCAAAGATTGTTAAGAGGCATTTTCCATCTATGGTGCACTCTTGGAAGAAAATCTGTTGATATAATTAATTAAATAAAACCTTAGAAGATGACAAGGACTTAAGTAGTTACAGAGAAATATCAGCTGAAGCTAAGAGAGAATTGAATCTAATGGAAATTAGAGAATGCACATGTTGATTGTGTGCATTTGAATCATAGCTGCATTCTGGACAATTACCCTTCAAGCATTCCTACAGAATTTTAATGGAGAGTGAAAATATTATCTTATAATAGATCTTTTGACCATATAAACTGGTAGAAAATTAAAACTTGTGTGGAAAATGTCTCTGAATTAATTATAAGAGGAAAATTGAAACTTGACCAAATAGGAACAGATGTAGTAGAAATTATAGTACCTCTTAATAATGATGAAATTGACAAATTATTGAAAGAAATTGAACCCTGGCAAAGAGTCAGTAATTTTTTGGGGAGAGATTAACAACAACTATCCCAAGAGCAAGAGAATTCAACTTATAATGAGAATTAATTGGATACTTCCTCACAATGTACAGCACACACCAATAACTGTAGCCCCCTACATTCTACACTGATGCAAATCAGGAAAGATAGGTTACGAATCAGAAAATTTAAGTAAAGTGGTACAAAGTCCTTATGATTCTGATCAAAAGTCAGAAATATGCTATTCTCATGGGACTAAGGGATATTATAGAATCTCTAAACATAGTTACTGATTTGCAATGTACGAAAATATTTTATATATTTAAACTGCTGAATTTATACCAGATGATACAGAATTAATTATATTATTTATTCAGGTACAAGATACAATAAGAAATAGGAATCATCCCATAAATTTAACACACTTCTGATTCCATATGGATATTCCATGCCCTTTAGTATAGGGTAATGCAGATATTGATCAATCATTGATTGGAAATGTGTTGAAGGTTTCAGAATTTTATTTTAAAAAAATCACATCAATAGCAAGGGTTTTTAAAAAGTCTATTCTATCAAGTGACAGCTAGCCAAAGAAATTATAAAGAAATGTCCCACTTGTTCTTTATACAACCTAATACTAGTACCTGCAGGAAATAACCCAAATGGTACTCAAAGAAATGAAATCTGGTAGATGAATGTGCTTCATTTTATAGAATTTGGAAAACTAAAATATGTATACCACACCATTGATAGCTATTCATATTTTCAATAGGCAACTGCTTTGAATTTGGAAAAAGCTGATTCAGTAATCACATATTTGCCAGAAGATATGGCCATCATGGGTATACCTGTTTAAAATAAAGAAATATATTGCTCCAGCATATGTCTCTAAGAAAATTAAGCAACTTTTTTGGCTTATTATCATATAAAGTATATTACAGGTATACCACACAATCCTGCAAGGCAGGCAATTATAGGAAAATCAAATTGATCTCTAAAGGATGTGTTAAATAAACAGAAATGAATGACAAAGACCCCCAGAAATAGATTGCATAATGCTTTATTAACTTTACATTTTCTAAATGCTAGTGAGAAAGGAACATTAGCTTATTATGAGGCTGCTTGTTCATATCCCCACTGCCCAGACTCTTGAAATAATCACTCAAATGCTGTTTTAAATAAATCACTGCTTGGCCTATTAGCTCTAGATTCTTATTAGCTAGCTATTATATCTTTGGTTAACCACTTTCTAATATTTTATATTTTACCATTAAGCTCATGGCCTACTGGCAAGGTTCTGGCATGTCTGTTTCTGGCAGTGGCTCCATGGATTCTTTCTGACTCTGCCTCTTTTTTTCCAGCATTCAGTTTATTTTTCCCTGCTTAGCTCTGTTCTGCCCTACTACAGACTCAAAGAAGTTTCTTTATTCATTAACAAATAAAAGCAACCCATATAGAGAAGGCCTTCCCACATCCTCTCCCCTTTTCTGTTTAAATAAAAAGGAAGGTTTTAACTTTAACATAGTAAAATTACATACACCAAGACAGGTATAAAGCAAGAATTACAGTTACAATATTTATAGATACTTTATGTTTTTAATAACTAAGAAAAATAATAATTATAACTATTTTTCTACTCCATCAAAGACTACAGAAGGGTATATTACCTAAGCAAAATGTAAGTTCATTATAAGCAACTTCCAAAATTCTAGAATTGACAGAGACATTTTTCTGCCTGGACAATCACCCAAAGTTCTTCAGCCTACAGGTGCATAGTATCTGGCAGACATTTACACAAAGCAGGAAATTTGAAGATCTGTTTTGTTATATGTAATTTTAATTGTTAAATGTTATATGTAATTTTAAATGTTAAAGTTAAAACCTTCCTTTTTATTTAGACAGGAAAAGGGAGGTAATGTGAGATTTTCTTCTGTATTCTGTGAATACTATTTTTTAATAAGTAATTTGTTTAGGTCAGTGGTTTAGCAGAGTAGAGTTAAGTGGGAAAAATAAACTGAATGCTGAGAGAAAGAAGGCAGAATCAGAGAGACACCATGTGGATGTGAGAGGAGAACGACTCAAACTGTCATCTGGAAACTTGCCAGTAGGCCATTCCCCTCATGGTAAAATATAAAATGGTAATGGGTTAAATTAAGATGTAAGAGCTAACTATCAATAAGCTTAAGTGAATGGGTGTTGTAAGGAGATGTCTGCTTGTTGATTCCCAGATGCTAAGCCCAAAAATAATCACACAGAAACAGTATTAGTTCAATCACTGCTAGGTCCATTAGCTCTAGCTTCTAATTAGCTAACTTTTACATATTAATATAACCCTTTTCTAATAATCTGTGTGTCACCATGTGGCTTGACTTACCAGCTAAAATTCCATCTGGCTTTAGCAGGCCTATATATATTCTCTCTGAAACTTCCTCCTTTCTCCCAGGATTCTGTTTAGTTTTCTCCACCTAGCTATGTTTCCCTATAGCTCTGCTATAGGCCCAAAGCAGTTCCTTTATTAACCAATGATATTCACGCCATACAGAGGGAAATCCCACATCAAATGGCCAAACAGTGACTTAAATAATATAGCTTTCTGTGTGATTATTTCACGAATCTGGGCAGCCAGGAAATGAACAAGCAGCCTTCCTACAACAAGCAGCTGTTAAGAGACATTGGATAGTAGAAAAAAACTGCAGAATTAAATCAGTGGATATACTTTAAATATGTAGTGACCTGAGAATGGCAGCCAGTACATGTGTTACATTTGAGGAGGGGTTTCCCTCTTGTTTCAAAAGAAAAGAAAAGGTGTGGATAATATCAAAATTGATAAAGAATTGATTTTAAAAAGATACTTCTTAATTAGAAGAGATGATAGTTCATTAAGCACTATGGTCATTTAATGTAAACTAAGCTATAAAAACTAGCAAATGCTTTTTTTCATTTGATCAGATATAATGACAAAAAAGACTCTCCCCAAAAGTATGATTGGAAAAGGGTTTTGTTTCTGTCCTTTGAGGAGAATAAAGGTATCCAGCTAAGGAATCTAAAAACCACTGAGCAAGTAAGACATCTGAAGAAAAAGGACAAATCTTCCAGAAAATAATTTTTCAAGGAAAAGAGTAAATTGGCCTGTTGATGGATCACATTTCCAACAAGATGAAACTTTATAAATCTTCCCAAATGATTGTTTATGCTGTTCTGTAGGAATATATAAGCTAAATAGTTTTTTTTTCCAGAGGAGTCTCTGTCGAATTAAAAGTAAGAGTTGGATTTGGAGTTGGAGTGTGGCTCTCTCTTTCTCTAAACCCTAGTATCCTTATTAAAATAAAATCCAAAATATCTGTCTCATATCAGAAGAACTACCTCATATGGTATGAAAGAAAAACAAATATTTAATTTATTGCCACTAATCTCAAAACCCTTTGGTTTTATATTGACTATTTAACAGTTTTTCATATTGTGTAAGATTTATAAACATAATATATGTATATAGTATGTGTTATAACATATATTATATAATATTATATATATTTAAACATTTGATGTGATTTTAATAGTCATATAGAGTACTAATTCTAGAAAGTTTTATGTATCTCCCTGCACATGATTTCAGGTTTGAGATGCTGTCAGTTTTCTGCAGTGAACCATGGGCATGCCTAGCAGTGACCTTTCAAGCCCCTTAAAGGAGGACGGGCCCCAGAAGAATGATTACTCCATGATTATAATAATACCACTAAGCTGATAAATGCCACCTAAAAACCAGCTTTAAACTACAAACTTCTCAGAACAATTTCCTAGTGGCCCAATGAGATTATTTAACCTAAAACACTGCTCTAGCTAGGACTTGAGACAAGACCTACAGTGTCCCATTACACATAGGCTGGACAAAAAACGTGATATAGCTGCCTTTCCCAGGACTTGAGAATTAACTCATTTTTTTTCTTTTCAGGATACTTTAAAATTACTGTCACTCTCAGACAGCAGTAAATAAGTTAAGAATGCAATGCCCAGGAAATTAGACATTAAAATTCTAAATAACCCATATGAAAATGGGGTACTGAACTAAATAGAGAATTCTCAACAGAAGAATCTCAAATGGCCAAAAGATACTTAAGGAAATGTTCAACATCCTTAGCTATCAGGGAAATGCAAATCCAAACAACTCTTTGATGTCATCTTACACCTGTCAGAATGGCTAAGATCAAAATCACTAATGATAGTTTATGCTGGATAGGATGTGGAGTAAAAGGAACACTCATCTATAGCTGGTAGGAATACAAACTAGTACAACCACTTTGGAAATCATTATGGTGGTTTCTCAGAAAATTGGGAATCAACCTACCTCAGGATCCAGCAATATCACTCTTGGCCATATACTCAAATGATGCTCAATCATACTACAAAGGCATTTGTTCAATGATGTTTATAGCATCATTACTTGTAATAGTCAGAACTTGGAAACAATGTAGATGCCCCTCAACTGAAGAATGGATAAAGAAAATGAGGCGCATTTATACATTATAGTGGTAAAAAAAAATGACATCTTGAATTTTGCACGCAAATGGATGGAATTAGAAAACACTATCCTGAGTGAGGTAACCAAGACCCATAAAGATGGATATGGCATGTACTTACTCATAAGTGGATACTAGCTATNAATTTTGCACGCAAATGGATGGAATTAGAAAACACTATCCTGAGTGAGGTAACCAAGACCCATAAAGATGGATATGGCATGTACTTACTCATAAGTGGATACTAGCTATAAACAAAGGTATTAAACCTATAGTTCATGATCCTAGAGAAGCTAAGTAATAAGGTGAACCCAAAGAAAAATATAGAGAGATCCATGTGGAAATTGGAAATGGACAGGATTGACTGGCATGGTTGGGAGCATGAGGATGAGGGAAGAAAACAGGGTAGGAGGAGCAGAGGAGGAGAGAGAGGAATCGAGAAGAACTTGAGGGAATGGGATGGTTGATCTGGAGGAAGGACAGAGATGAGAGCAAAGGGAGAGATAACTTGATTAAGGGAGCCATTATAGGATTAGCAGAAACCTGGCTCTAGAGAAATTCCCAGGAATCCAAAAGGATGACCCCACCTAGGACCCTGGGCAATAAAGGAGAGGGAGACCAATCTTGACTTGCCCTGTAGTGAGAGTGATGATTATCTTAAATATCACCATAGAGCCTCCATCCAGAAACTGATTGAGGCAGAGGCCTACTTCAGAGCACTGAACTGAGCTCCCAAAGACCAGTTGAAGAGTGGAAGAAATGAGAATATAAGCAAGGAGGTCAATACCATGATAGGTTCACCCACTAGAACAGTTTGCCTGAGCTAATGGGAGCTTACCAACTCTAGCTGTACTGGGAAGGAACAAGAATAGGATGAAACTAGTTCTTCTCAATGTGGTTGAAAGGTCCATGGCTGTTCCAGACTGAGGGCCACTTGCAGTGGCATTAGGATTTATCCCTACTGCATGGATTATTTTGGGGGGATCCTATTCTTTTTGTATGTTTACCTTGCTCAGCCTAAATATAGTAGGGATGTCCTTGGACCTTCCAAAAAATATGTCTTACCTTCTTTGAGGATTAGATGGAGGTAGGGTAGGAGGGTGTGTGAAGGAAATGGGAGGAAGAGAGGGAGTGGTAATTTGGGTTGTATTTAATAAAAAAAAATCTCTAAGAAATTTTAAAAAATTGCAGTGCCCATAATTTCAAAGAGGTAGGGTGGGTGGTTTTTGGTTGTCAATAGTTTTGGAATATTTGTCAATGTTTAGGATGGTTGGTGACAACTTGCTATTTGTTTATGGCTAGGAGAAAAGCTGAACACTTATAAATTAGATTCAAGGTTCTTATTTTGAAAATAAAAAAGAGGCATAAAGATATAATAGGATAAATGTATAGATTTTTTTGAATATTCTCCGAAAAAAGAGAGAATATTGATAAGGTGAAAAGTTAAACTATTGGATATACTTTTAAAAAATCAACCACTACTTTGAGATGTTTTACACAGGTTGGAATTTTGTATACTGTATACAAATTTTGTATATTGAGGAAAATTTGAGATTAATTTTATTAGAACATATTCTACATATATTCCTACTGTAGTTCAAAGTTTTGTAACTTTATAACTAATTTAACAGGGTAATGCACTTTCTAGTCCTGGAAAATTATTATTTTTAGCTTTTTAGGATGATAAGGGAATATAAGTTAGTAGTTAATCACTTATTATAATTGAAATTTAAAACATTGGGTATGTTTTCAAAGTCAAAGTTATCTATTAGATAGACAGGTCATCTTCAAATACTTTGGAGCCTATAGAATATGGAATTCAAGATGTTTTAATAGCATAAGTTCTTTTTTGTGACAATGAGACATGTTTGCTCATGCCAGAATCAATCTACTTCAGAGAAGATATTGGGCTTTGAAGATAGTCCACTAGGAGTTTACTTTCTTTGAGGTAAAGTTAAGCCACTGAGCAAGAAAATTTCCTTCTCTCAATTGCTGAAAGTATGCTGTCTTAATTGGAAAAGGAGGACACAAAAGAGAATGACTGTCATACATTGTCAAGACAAGGCAGAACAGGCCTCCAGAATATCCTGCTTCACAGAAAAGTCTGTTGAATATGCTATGCTGGTAGCCTGAGGATAGATGCCACAACCTTGCAGAGGATCTTTGGGTGATTGTTCAAGCAGACAGCTGTTTCTGTCATTTCTCACATGTTTTGGAATTCACTGGCTTGCTCTTTCTCCTTACTCAGTTAATACTATTTTCTTCTTGGTCTCTGAGAGAGTTGAAGACTAAACAGTTTATAGTTTTCCTTGTTTACCAGATGTAGGAAGCAAGTTATGATAGAAAGTAAGTTACGTACAAGATTTTGTACTCACCAAGATAGGATACATGTGGAATATTTTCTCTGAATTTGTCAAATACAAATGGACTAAACATTATTGATATATTTATTGCCTATATATATCGTATATAATTTTTCTTATATTAGTTATAACCTTTTTAAAATTTTAGACAAAAGGGGAGAATGTTGTGAAAATTCATTTGTATTTTATCAGATATAGCTTGCCTGCAAAACAGCTACACCAGTCAGCCCTGCAAGCCAGGCAGAGGAGGCACACACCTTTAATTACAGCCATCCCACTAGTTAGTCAAAGAGGTCAGGTGGTGGTTGCGATGCATGCCTTTAAGACCAGCACTAGAGAGGAATAAGAGGAGGATCAGAAAGGAACCGGCTCTCTCTCAGTTTGAAGATTTCATAGAGGTAATAGTTCTCCAGAAGTTGACTACTTTACTTTTCTGATCTTCAGTTTGAACCTCAATGTCTGTCTCTGGCTTCTTATTATTCAAACAATATTTTACAAATGTATGAAATTTATGTATTGACTCTTCAAGTATATGAGTAAAATATTCATATTGTTGGCTTAATGTTTGAATACTCCTACAATCACATAGTCAGTGGTAAAAAAAACTTTTTTTCTGTGAGAACATGATCCATTCTCCATTATTTCTAAGTAGTCAAGAGTGCTAGAACCATAATAAAAAATAATAAATAAAGACCTCCATGCAAGACCATGGCTCTAATCTCTTCAGGACACTTATCTTTATATAAGTTCAAACAGTAGTATACATTCTGCAATGTATAGAATTATAAATGCCACCAAAAACATTTTATGTTACCAATAGAAATCAGAAAATAAAAAGCAGCAGATGGACTTCCTCTAAATAACCTGCACTCAATGAATACTGAGCAATTTTTGTGTTATTTCTTCCTTATAACAAATATATTTAAGTAATTAGAAAGTTCCATTTGTGAAACTAGAACCTTCAGTCATATGGAAATCAGTAAGTGAGACTTTTCATGTGAAAATTTGTCTTTCTCAAGTACATCAGATTAGAACTGTATCCATTGTCACTCCAGTCTTAAGAAGAAGGACCAGAGCTTTCTGTTACTTAATGTATAATGCACCAATTAAACTCTACACATTTCAGTTTAGAACATTTTATTTACCATAAATATGGTTCCAATCCACTGGAAACAATTGAAAATTTTGAAAGTTGAGTAAGAGGATCAATCTTAATATTTTAAAATATACATAAGTACTATACTTACTATATAATATTACAATTAATTAACTGCCTCTTATGAATGGTGTCTTACACATGGCTTGCCCCTGTTATTCAATGAAAACTTTTCATCACACTTCATCACACTCCATTAATTATTTTATAGTTAAATGTTATTAAGGTTTGAGAGAAGGGTCAGCAAATCTTTTAATTTATTTTTTTTGTGTGTGTGTTTTCAAACAAAGAATAATTGCCTTAGATCTATTTTTTCAGGTTTCAGTGAAAATTATCTAGAATTTAGTACATATGTTAAATAACAAAAAGCGTATTAATTTTCATACTTGCCACTAGAATATTAGTAAATCATTGTATGCTTCTGGTTGCGGTTAAGAGGAATATACATATATGCTTGATTCTCAACAGATTGTTGAGAAAGCAACTATGTTAAGGGAGAAGCTACAGGATCATTGGCATGTAAAATGAAGCTGTAGAAAGAGGGAAAATACACAGCTAGAAATTAGAATAATTAAATGCATCTTACAAACTTTATGGAAATTTTAATACATTCTCAGAGTTCATTTAGATGAGTATGCAAGAAAAATAAGTTAAGAATTTACAGTAAAAAATAGAAATCAAATATTTCAAAAAAATATTTGTTGAATATTGATAAGAGCATTCCAAAGCAAATTATCATTCAATATTTGCGTATCAGTCAGTTTTTTTATTTTTTGCTACTGTAGATACACTATAATTTTGTGGATCTTAAAGTTCATATTATCTGCGAACTGTGTTCCTGCTCTTGCAAACAGTATGACTATGCTCTGTACAAAGGATGAAGCATTTATTATGTATAATGAGCAATAGGCAACATGAAGGTGCATATAACTTTAGTTCAGTCTTTGATATTCACATCCCATTGGGCAAAGTATGATATTTGGACAATCTTGAAGACCATGGATTAGAAATTGTACACATCTCAGTGATGACACATGAAATATAAAGTTCATAAAAATCTGTATTCCCACTTATGTTACCAAAAATCATGCTAATACAGTAGCATGTGGCTATGAGAAATCCCTTTTTTCAAGAATCAGTAAATAATTTTGAGAGCAAAAAATGTTCCCCCACACTACTAAGGATGGAAATAAAGGCCATTTTATAAGTAGTCTATTATTTATGTAGGACAATAGCCTTAAATTTGTTCAATTTTGTGACTTTTAATTATTGTCCCTAAACTTAGCCATAAATATAATTCATGAAAAATACAAAAATTCATTTATGAATGTACAACATAGCTTAGGAAGGAATGCATTAAGATTTTGTCCATGATATTTATATCTTAATTAACTAAACTATGTCGATGTGATGTGAATCTATATCCTTTAAATTTAGTCTTGCAAAAATATTTATAGTAATATGAAATGAATTACATAATGTGACTGTGTGTGTTTGTCTGTGTTGGTTTTCAATAGCACATATGAACAGTCTCACTAATAAAATATACTTTTCTGGGAGTCCTGCTGAAGTGAGGGAGGAGGGATTGTACATTTGTGGGGTGGGGTCAAACTTATAGAGTCAGCAGACCTGAGTTCCTGGGAGCTCCAGCTCCCTGGAGTGAAAGCTAGGGAATTGGCGTGCATGGGCATGACACTTGTGTGGCTTTGACTGTTTGTCAGGACACTAGAAGTTGGATCAGACTCAAATATAAAAACCTTCAAAATATTCATATAATTGATATAAATTTAAAGATGAAAAATATAATCTCTTCAATTTATTAGATTTTAAAAAATATCAACCCAAGTTTCCACTCCCTTCCCTATTCTCATTCCTTCCACATACCCTCCCATACCATCCCCATTCACTCCTCAGAGAGGGTAAGGCACATTACTTTGTGGAAGGTCCAAGGCCCTCACTACTATATCTGGGATGAGCAAGTTAACATACAAAGAGAATAGGATCCCAAAAAAACAGTACATGCAATAGGGATAAATCCTAATGACACTGCCAGTGGCCTCTCAGATTGCCACAGCCATGCAACTTACAATCACATTCAGAGGAACTAGTTTCTTCTTTTGCTTGTTCCTTCCTAGTCTGACTGGAGTTGTTATGTATTCTAATCCTTGAACTTCTCCACATGTACCTTTGTTACCATAGATCCCATGGCTATGGGATCACTGAGATTTCATTAACCAGATCTTTGTCTTTTGTGTAATTTCAATTTTTATCACACCTCATTACTTCTAGATGTTTTAACTTGATATAGGAGCAACTCTATTATGCTTTGAGGGAAAAAGCTGTAAAACCATATTCAGTTTACTGTTTAATGAAAATGTTATACAAACTTCTTGCTAAATCATTAAAGGCCAGAAGTGAAATCAATCACAATAGCAGCTCTGGGTCATGAAGATTAAACAAATGTTCAGCAGCTATTCAATTCCTTTTTATCTATTGCTTATGACACTGCAAAGTGAGAGTCTTGGCTTCCTAAACATCACATGCCTTGGTATGCTATAAATAAATGTTTATCATTCGAATTAGAAACAATACCTTCACACACACACAAAATAAAACCAATACATTTCTTTCTGGACAATACCATATTGGTCACTAGCTTGAACACATTAAAAATTGAGCTGCCTCTATAATGAATTAATTTCTTTTTATATAACATTAACCTTGGAAAGAGCATTATTGGAAATGTATCAAATTCTTTATTCTTGTTACTCATTTGACTAAACAAAATCAATTACATTTATGACAAATTAAGTATCATAATTTCTTCATTGTATTCCAGGTACTATTTTATATTCAACTATTATTGGTAATACGTCTGTCTGGACTTCATTACCATCATAGAAAAGTTGCATTCATTTATAAATTTTTGATTTACTATACCCATCATGTGACTTCATAAGTGAAATGAAAGCAGATATCCTGTGAAGACCAGGCTGCACAAATGATTTCAAGAAAAAGTATTAAGTATTAATAAATAACAATTGAGAGCTAATATTTAGATATGGAAACTTTCATTGTATATTGCAACTGGATTAATCAAATGTGGAAAAAATATTTCCTAGTCACCAAGCATTAGCATTGAGCTCAGCTGGCACATTCTGAATAATTAATACCATTTATGCCAGTAGAACTTTATGAAAACTCAATGAGTGTTTTTCATTTGCAACCTGTAGACAAAATTCATGGTTCCTCATTTTAAACTTTAAATACTGAAATAATGTTAGTGATTTCCTACTGATATTCTCTTCTCACTTAAGTATGGATGATCAAATAATGCAATTTTCTACATCAATTATAGCTTCAAACTGAATTCCAAGTAAGAGATCTTTTTCTTATATTTATAAGGAGACAAGATTAGAGTGACCAAGACAGCTCAAGGGGTAAAAGTCCTTCCCATGCAAGTCTATGACCTGAATTTGATCTTTGAATCCATGTGTCAGTTCTCTTTAAGGATGTGGCTTCTAGTTGATACCACTACAGTGATAACACCACACCAAAGTGTATATGGGGAACACAAATTAGACTCATGTTTAAAAAAATGCAAAGTTTGTGGGTCAGAAACATAGGGATGGGTCTGAAGGAATTGAAGGAAGACTATCATAATCTGTAATCCAACACTCCTATGGAAAGCAAAGACTGAAGATCACATTAAAAGAAGCAAAACTCCTGCTAGTCTGAATTAGGAAACATATTAGAGAGAAATCCTGCATCAACATAAAGAGTGTTGAGGCTTCCTGGCATCCCCATTAACTTTATCACGTCTCTTGTTGCCCTAGTTCAGCTCCTGTTTAGGTAGTTATGTTGGTATAGCTTCTGACAATCCTAGGAGGCACAATCTCATATCAAGCTTGCTCTTTTCCTGGCCCAATCTTTCTGATTGTCTTTCCCTTGTTCCCTAATCTTCAGCTGCTGAAGTTGTATTCTAAATGTATCCATTCAGATTGGGCTCAACAACTCTGCATTTTATTGGTTGTCGTTTTCTGTAAAAGTCTCTAACTGCTGCAAAGAGAAATTTCCTACATAATGGTGAGGACTACACTTATTTGCATCTATAAGAACACATATTCGAATTATAATTAGGAATTATGTGTTTTAATTAATTAAGTTCCATAAATTGATGGTTTATGTTTTCTCAAATATTCATGTATTTACCAGGCCTGGGTATTTGGCTGTTTCCAATACCAGTCACAATTTTGTTCTTGTGCAGTCTTAATTTCAATTAAAGGGCTGCTGTTTGCCACCAAGGTATGAACGATACTACTGCACCCTTAAAGATACCATGGCATGCTGTATAGTTTATAGGCATCACAGGAAGTAGGACTTGTTGGTTCCTTACTTCCTTTGAAAGCTTGCTTGGTGCCTTCTGGAACAATGAATGCTACTCCTCAGGGAGGAGTCGTACAAGGCAGTCATAGCTCTGGAGCCTCTGGGATATGTCTGAAGTGCAAGGAGTCTTAAGAAATAGACTTGCATTCTCACTTTGTGAAGCAAACAATAGCAATAACAATATGTAGGAGGTCCTTCTGTCTTTGTGTTGCTTTCATTGGTTAATAAAAAACTGTTTTGGGCCTACTGATAGGGCAGAACTTAAGTAGACAGGGAAGACAGAACTGAATACTGGGAGAATGAAGGGTGGAGATAGAGAGATACCAGGGATCCACCAGAGACATGCTGGGAATTTTACATGGTAAGCCACTGCCATGTGGTGATATACAGATTAATAGAAATGGGTTAAATTAAGCTGTAATAATTAGCCAATAAGAAACTAGAGCTAATGGGCAAAACAGTGATTTAATTAATACAGTTTCTATGTGGTTATTTCAGACTCAAGCTCTTACGATGAACAAATTTTGTCCCTATACAATTTTAGGGTATATTTCTCATATTGCAATATACATTGCTACCTCTGATCAAGATTCTTATACATTGTTTACATTTTGAGGACATTGTCCTCATTTGTTGCACAGTTGTTTAAAGACTGTTTACTATTCTAGTATAAAGTCTTAAAGTTACATATGTATTGAGCTTTATAGGTTATTAGTCATTCATATTTGTCATACTTATAGTTAGACTAATCAGGTTCTTTAGATATATAGAGACTGTATTCTTCATAGTTAGGTAATCTTCAACTACTTCAAAGAACTGTAGATAATGTCATTAAAATAACTTAGGGTTATGTTGACCTGAGACATGATTGCTCTTGGCAGCATCGATCTATTCCAAAGAGAATGTTGAGCACTGAAGACAAACCACTTGGAGGTTGTTTTCTGCTTAGCAAAACTGGCCTTTGGCCAAGAAACTGCCCATGCATATCCCACTGGCAAAATGCACAATGCTCAGACAGGACAAGCAGGATGCAAGAAAAAAGACTGGCAAATCTTGCCAAGACAGGGTAAGATGGTTTTAAAATTTTTCCTGCCTCTGAATATGGTCTGTCATTTACTCTAGGCCTTAGCCAAAGTTGGTTGCTTCAACATTGCAAACGAGATTTTGGGTGATTTCCCTGGGAGCCAGTTGTCTCTGTCATTTGTTGCACATTTTAGAATTTACTTGATTGAACTTCCTGCTTACACAAGTAACATTAGTTTCCTTCTCAGGTCTTCCATGGTGTTGAAAACTAGATAGTTGGAGTTACTTTTCAGTCATGTCTTAGCCAAGTTATTTACAATACATGACTTAAACTCCTTAGGATAGGATAATTATTGAAACATTTATCACATGTTTCTTGCTTGATATTGTTTGTGCTGGTTGTAATTCTAATTTTTATAACTGATATTTGTTCTTATTATAATTTATAATTAAAATATATAAATTTGTATTGGGCTTAGAACTCTCTTATTTAAATAAAAGGGAGAGATGCTGTATGAATTCCTATGCCCAGTATCCTATATTTACCTATTACTTGGGCATGGCCTCTTATACTATAAATGCCTATGTATGCTCATGTTTGCCCTCTCCTTCAGCTTTGGGATTCAGTTGCTGTTTCCTGTTCAAGCAGAATACTGTGATCTGTCATTCTATCCATAAATAAAAAATCCTTCGTTAGACTCAGTTCTGAGCTAGTGTGGGATTTCTGTTTAGAATCCATCTTCATCTTGTGAAGTGCAGCCAACGATAGCTTCTGCCATAGATACATCAGTAGCATGGATCTTGTCGTTGAGCATGGTTCTAATCATGGCAAGCCTGAATTAATCTTTTGTGCGGGCAACTAAAGGGGCTATAAGATCACAGTCACAATGGCCATGTCATACCAAGAAGATGACATTACATAATGCTTTTCCTTCGTTTCCAGTTCTTACACTCTTTCTGTTCCCATCTCTGCAGTGTTTCCAAAGCCTCAAAGCAGGTGGAACAAATGTATTAACAGGGCTGATAACACAACTGTCACTTTTCAAAAGCACATTGATTAGCCATACTTCTTGGCATTTTCTACAGTTTACTGCAAAGTGATGTCTCACTGATTAAAGCTAAGTGTACTGATTATCTACTAGGACAAGCTTAAATACTTGAAAAGCAATTAGGAGCAATATCATCTTACCTAAACATTCAGAGTACTTACCACCTACATCCTGTAGGAGCCATACACATTGTTTTTAAACTGTGTTTACAGTACTAAAAACTTAAATAATATAATATTCCAGTGGCATATTCAGAAAAATAAGTTACAAAATATGCAAATAAATGGATGGAATGCAAGCCAGTTATCCTGAGTGAGGTAACAGAGATAAAAGAAATCAGATATGAGTTCACAGAGATTTTGACAGCTTGCGCAAGTTCTTCAGAAGATCAAGCCAGGCAAAAATCACAGATTAGTGAGGGGGAGGTGGGCAAAAATTTCACTCCTAGTCAAAAAGACATGTGCAATTGATTCTAGCAGGAAGATGGAAAGTAAATTCTCTACAATGGAGTGACATTGTGTATATACAGCACACTCCTGGGCAAGGATAAAGAATGACTGGCGAACATAGTCAGTGGCATAAAGTTAAGATAATGAATGACTGATAGTTAACATTATACTAGGTGTAAAAATGGAAATAATTAGCAAAACAAGAATATTGATTATGTTTGTCCTTACTCTTATTTAGCTAGCCAAAAGAAGAAAATTGATAAATAAATAAATAAAATATTATAAATAGGCAAGGAAGAAACTAACTTCTCTTTTTACAGACATATGATCTAATACTTAAAAGACCTTCACAGATCTGGCAAAAGAATTTTTGTATCCATAAAGACGTTCAGAAAAGTAATTGGATACAAGATAAACATGTAGAATCTATTAGAATTTCTGTATAGTGAAAATGAGGTTTCTGAGGAAATCCAGAAAGCCTCTTGTGTATTCCTGTAATTGGTGGTGAGAATGGAGCCTTAAAAAAGTGGACTAAATTTATACAATAGTCAACTTTATTCAGAGCATCAAACAATTTATGCACTGAGGATGAAGAAAGTCACCTGAGAAAACTTCTCATAAGTTTAAGCTGTACTTACATACACAAGGATTACAATGATCAACTGCACTTGGCAAAACCACATATTTCCATAGAGGTATGTAAACAAATAACAATAACCAGTTTTAAAAAATAGGCAGCTGATGTTGGCTCAGGTCTTTAATCCTAGCACTCTGGAACTCACTCTGTAGTCCAGGTGAATTTCTGTGAATTCAAGGCTACCCTGGCCTATAGAGAGAGTCCCGGGAAAGCCAAAGAGACACAGAGAAACCCAGTCTCAAAATAATCAAAATAATAATAAAAAGAATAAAAATAACAATAGCCAGCTCTTATGAATAATCTAAAGTAAATTCACACCTATTGGTTGCACCTGGGCGGGACACCAAAGCACATTCTAAGAACAGTTCCATGTTTTTGAAGAAACTGAGGTCACAAGACTTGTTTTCTTGGAGGTTTCTCAAAAGCACTCATAATTTTGCTTCCATAATTCCATTCTTGGATGTGCTCTGCTATTCTTCATATTTTAAGAAACCTTAAAAAATCAGATAAAACTTTAACCACGTGTTTTAAATGTCTCTATAATGAAAAACAGAAGACACCAAGAAAGAAAACATTAGAAGACTGTATAAAATAGAAAGACCTACTGTGTTTGTGGATTAGTAGAATTAAAAGGTTTATTTAAATGACAGAATCAGTGAATGCCATATGAGGAATACATACAATTCCTATAGCAATTAAAAGTTATGCTAACAAGAATTACCAAAACAACTTAGGATGCACAAGGAATCACAATGCTCCTACAGTACAAGAAGGAAAACAAAAGGGGGTCAAAGTCAAAGTCATTCTGAGCCAAACAAGTAATCCTCAATGTATCTCTGACTTCAAAAAACATTATAGAAACAGAGTTGTTAAAACAGCATAATTGTAAGATCATGTATAAACCAATCAAAATTGTATAGAAGGTATAAATACAATGTAGAGGCATCTTTTGATTCTTAACAAAGTTACCAAGAACACACACTGGAGACAAGGCTGTCTGCTTAACACGTTTTAACAAGAAAAACTAGATGCCCAACAATTTTGGGACACACAAATTGCATTCTTACAAGGAAATCCTAGTTTACCAGCTAGATAATGTTTTCCTGCCCTTCCATATTCATTTGAAAGTGAATAAAAGTTTAAAATACTCTTAAAAACTATTTGTCAGTTAAGAGTACTATAATACAGCAAAGATCACATCCATATAACAGTTGACATAAGATCCTCTCCTGATTTACAAATTGAGAAAAAATAATAAGGTAAACAGTTAGAATTTTATGGCCCTTAAAGTGTAAATGAATCCATTCCAAAGGTTTATCCTCTTATGCAATAATACCTGTGGGAGACAAGTTAGTGAGTTAAAATAAGTAAGTTTAAAAGCAGTGAAGGATTCACATGGTACACAAACGCTTCTTTCAGTCTAGATTCAAATAGCTGCAGTATTTCCTTTGACTTTTGAGATAAGATGTGAGGACTATTCAAAGTTGATTTGCTTCTAGGGTTTTGAATACATTGGCTCCTACATAATAAGGTATAAATGAATTCCTTTTTTTCTTGTCATGTCCTAAATTTTGTAGGTTGTAAATTTCCCATTTCCTAGGCTCCACTAGATCCCCATCAAGAATTTAAGATTAGATTTTTTTTTATCAAATTCTTCACTGAAAGAAAAAAATATCTGTCAGTTCACCCCAAGACCAAGTTCTCAGTACAAAAGATGTTTATTTGTTCCAGAGGGATGGGGATGGGAGGGTTGGAGGTGAGGGATGAGGCACAGAATAAGAGACAAAGAGAGAAGATAGAAGACAAGGGAGAAGGAGAAAGAAACAAGGGAGAGAAGGAGGGGTATTTGTCCCAGAGTGGGACAAGGGACAGCCTCTGGATAAAGGCAATTCATAAAGGAAAAGGGGAAACTGTAGTGAAAGGGGAGCAGGCCTGCTTTTCGTCCCGCCCAACTCCCACATGGCTAGCTTATACCCCGAAATAACAACACACAAATTGTA
>LOEQ01007018.1:2901-16554 GCA_001685075.1 Bramus lutescens | reverse complement strand
AAGAAGAAGAAGAAGAAGAAGAAGAAGAAGAAGAAGAAGAAGAAGAGAAAGACAGAAGCGGGAAAGGGGAAAAGTGGGGAGAGGCAGAAATTGCCTCTCTGAGGGGAAGACAGAAAAGAGACAGAGCTCAGGTAGGAAGCTGAAGAACAGCCTGCCTCAGCAGCTGGGGAGGGAGTGGGCCTGGCTTGTCTCTTAAAGAGACAGAAAAATCATTACAAGCAGTAAGCCACAAGTGGAACAAGTGGCCAAATAAGGAAAATTGACATTTTAGCTTTAGGAAAGCAAACTAAATTTTTTTTTTTTGGCAAGGTAGAGGGAATGGGAAGAGGGAAACGTCTTGGAGAGCCATGTTTGCCAGGCCCATGCTGGCCAGTGTTCCTTTACTTCCCACAGGATCATCTTCAGGCCCTATAGGGTATGTATACAAAGGAAATTCCAGGAAGGAAGCTGGCGAAGTAGTCAGCAGCACAGTTCTCTCTAATGTTAGTTTTACTTTTTATTTTTCCTGATCATAAAAGTCTTTTAAAATTTTATGGTTTGATCATCCATTTTATATTAATTGAAGAATTTTGTAATCTTTCCTTTATGCTTAATATTCTCTTTGTCTTCCTTAAGCATTTTATTAATTAAGCTCATGTGATCCAAAATTGAGCAGGAATGTTTTCCCCTTGTTTACATGTCTTTTTCAAATACTTTTGGAAATTGTCCTATACTTCTTTATCTAAAGTGCCTTCTTCTGAAAACCAGGGATTATAATTATAAATAGCATGCAAACAGATTAATAGTTATAATATTAATACTTGTTCTCACGTCTTATTTAAAAATTGATGCACCAGGTTTGACATAAGGCAAAACTTCACCTCCATCCCTAGTTTCCCTGGTTTGAGTTCCATTATTCAACTCACCTCCTTCTGTGAGGGTCCCCACTCCCTTATCTCATTGTCAACTTCAGATCCATTGCTCACTGCTTTAAATGTCGTGGAACCTAGGAGAGTGGAGCCTAACAAAAGTCTCATGCAACAGTCAGTTTTATTCAGAGACTCAAGACAATTTATAATACTCTGAGAGTTAAGAAGAGTCACATGATTAAAGTTTATAATCATGAGGACAAGCTACATGTGTCAAAAACCATGCATTTCCATAGAGGCATCCAAACAAATATCAGTTGCTAGATGTAATAAATAATTTAAAGGAAACACACTCCTACCTACTGCACATGGGAGCAGCACAAAATTACATTCCACAAATAGTTATGCATTTTTAAAGAAACTGATTGAAAGATTCTTATTTTGTTTTTGTGGAGTTTTCTCACAAGCACTCAGAATTCCTTTCACATGGCTCCATTGTTGGATTCTCTTATAATGGGAATGAGAGTGAGAGAGCAAGAGGGAGCATAAAGATTATAGGAAAAGTCATGGAGGAACTGGAGAGAATCAGGTAGCTTAGACCCAAAGATATTGCATAAATTATTAACACTAAATGAAATATTTAAAAGATAATATAATGTAGCAAATTTCTAATTTTTATGCAAAAATAAAAAGAAGATAAAAATACAAAATAATAAAATAGTAAATTCTGGCTAAGATACGGGGGAAAAGAAAATGTCATAGGATGTTGTTGGGGATGTAATTTAATCCAGCCACTCTGGAAATCTATATGGAAGTTTCTGAATGAACATAAAGTAGAGTTGCTATTTGGTCTGCTCATACCATTCCTAGATATATACCCAAAAGAATCAAAGTCAGCATTCTTGAACTGATATCTTATTTTTCTTTATTGTTGTTACATATTTGTGTGTATAAGTATGGACAAATATATAATTTAAATCTCCTGAATCTGTTTGTATATATAGTTTAAGGGATAATCACAGTTTAGTGAATAATCATGTATGGGTCTCATCTCCCCTTAGCAGTCCTTACATCTCTATACTTCTTTTGTAACAGGATGGAACCTCAGAAGATTTTTTCTCTCTTCTGCATTAGCATCTCTATTGATATTGATATTGCTTCAATCATAGTTATGCTGTAGGTACAGGATAGACTATTCAGCAATTGCTCATCATCTTTAGAATTTATAAAAATACAATTTAAAACTTCTTTTGGGTTCCATCCCACTTCAGGAATGTTATCTGAGGTTTTCTCTGCTGCCTGGTTCCCACAGTCGTTAAGTCCCAAAGAATCACACAGAAGTCTACATTAGTTATAAAACTGATTGACCCATTAGCTCGGGCTTCTTATTAATTCTTATAACATATTAACTCATTATTCTTGTCTATGTTAGCTTAATGGCTCAATACCTTTTTTGGTGAGGCAGTTACATCTTGCTTCTTTTGTGGCCAGGTCATGACTGCAGAAAAAGCTTTTCTCTTCCCAGAATTTTCCTGTTCTCATTGATCCACCTCTACTTCCTGTCTAGTTGTCCCACCTATACTTCCCGCGGCTACTGACCAGTCAGCATTTACTTAAAATATAATTGACAGAGTACAGACCAAGGTCCCACAGCACATGAAGAATGTATAAAATTAACAAAACAACAAGCATTAAATTCTGGAGAAGTTGTGGAGAAATGAAACCTCATTCACTCTTGTTAGGACACAAATTGGTTCAAATACCCTGGAAATCAAGGCTTATAATCCTCAAAAAATCTAAAAATGAATCTATTATAAGACTACCAGCTACATCACTCCTTGATATATTCAATAAGGAATTGGCACCCTACCTCTCAGACAATTGGTCTTCAATGTTCATTGATTCCATATTCATAATACTCAGGAAGTGGACACAACCTAAATGCTTTTCAACAAATGAATGGGTAGTAAATATGGTACATATAAACAGTAAAATATTGTTCACCTATAAAGAAAAGTGAAATCACGATTTTTCAGGAAAACAAAAGAATCCAGAAATCATTACATTGAGTGAGGTAACCCAGACTGAGATAGACAGAGAGTTTATGCTCTCTTTCATCTAGTTACTAGCTCCCAATCGTTAGCTGTGAGTATGATACGTGAAGCAACTACAGAAATAAGAAATGTATAAAGGATCATAGATGGAGTGAGGGTCTTGAGAGGAGAATAAAAATATTTAAATGATATGAAGGAGAAAATAGAAAAGGGGATTCTAACTAGGAAGAAGGGAAAGAAGTCAATGCTGAAATAGAAGGATGGAGGAGAAACAAATAACACTAAGGTTATTTGATAAAGTTTCAAGGAATGACAGTGTTATGTGTTTACTTAAAATCACAGACAATAAATATGTAGGGGTGTGTGTGTGTGTGTGTAGGTGTGTGTGTGTGTGTGTGTGTGTGTGTATGGATATAGCTAGGTAGCATTACCTGACTTGCAACTTGCTGTGTATCCCAGGCTATCCTTGAACTCTTATTCACCTGGTTTTGTCTCCCAAGTGTTAGGATTAAAGGTGAGCTACACCAAGACTGGACTCTAGTTCAATGGAAATTATGTAATGTGCACTCACTCTGCTCCTTACAAGAAAAATGACTGTTGTGTGAAGGAGATAAGCCCAACGGCTGGTTGTCCAAAACATAGCAGTAATCCCTGAAACTTATAGAGAAAATAAAAACAGATTCAGCAAATAGAATTTGTACATTTGTACAAACTTATACACACAAATAAATATATAGCAATAATGAAGAATAAAGGCTAACAATTTGAGAGTGAAAGGCATGGAAGAAGTTTGGGGAGGAAACTTTGGACAGTCTGGAGAGAAGATAGAGAAGTTAAAAAGTGATAAAATCACATTTCACTTAAAATGTATCAAAATGTAACATAAAATCAAAAGGGAGATGGAATGAACCAGCTGTATTATATGAAAACATAAAAATAATATTGAAACATCCACTGATTTTAAAAGGAACATAACTAATAAAAATTTAATTAGCTGTGAATGTCAGGTGTTGTTGTATATTGTGTGTTACCTGGCAATTTCCATGGTTTTGTGTTCTCTTTTAATGCCAATATCATAATGTCTTGATTTCTATAGGGTTATATTAGGAAGAGCTACCAAATGGATGCTGGGAATAGAACCAGGTCCTCTGAAAGACACAAATATTATATTTTGATGGATGGGCTAAGTCTGTTCATTGCTTTGACAGTATGGACATTTTAAAAACATGGTTTCTTTTGAAATATCTTAAAATTTCAAATCCATACTTCTTTAAAGAAATCACAGAAAAGATTAAGACATTACAAAAATACTAAAACGTTACTAATCATTGGATAAGATGCAAATTAAAACAACATTGTGTTTTAACATTTTTTTTTCATACTTAGAATAGCTATTAACAAAAATGAAAAAAATCACAAATGATAGTAAGAATAACAAAAAGAATTCTTATACATCCTAAAACTGGACACTACTGTAATCATTATGAAAAAATGAACCATGTGGTTCATTTAAAGTGATTCAATTTAGCTAACTTTCATAATGTTATGGCCTAATTTTAAATAATAGGGTCAGAGTAATAATAATAACAGTTAATTTACTCCTCAGCATGTGCATTTTCTGGTCTAAGAATAGAGACTTATTAAGGGAGAATTGCTAGTTTGTTTTATTCCTGTAGGACTGTAAGACTGCATTCTGTCTATTTTTTCTTCAAATCCAAAGATAAGTCTTATTTATAACTACAGCATAGTTTGATCATGATTTCCTAAACTTTATCTGAATATTTCTGAATGATATAAAATAAATCATATCTCTAAATTAAGTGTAAACTGCTAAAAGTTCTGAAGTTATAGGTAAGAGAATTCATTAACTCTGCTGTACATTAATACAATATCTGCATAAGTGAACTAGGAAAAGTTACACATTAAAACACCAATATGTGAGCATCATGAGCTCATAGCTGATTTTTTATTTAAGTTAAATTTATTTTTGACAATTTTTAAATTAAAGTGATCTTTGACAATTATATACATGTATGTAATGCATTCTGATTTCTCTCACCCTCTATATGTATCCTATCTCCCATCCCTACCAACTCCTAACAATTTCCTTTTCTAAATTCATGTATTTATGAGTGTGTGTGTTTGTGTGTGTGTGTGTGTGTGTGTGTGTGTATGACATAGAGAGTTTTAAACAAGTGTATCAGTAAAATCATGGTATTGAAAGTATTATTTAGGAGCCTTCTTTTCTCATCAATCTAATAGTTACACAAGTGAAGACAATGACTGCCCATCCTCTTTTTATGTATGTAAGCATTATTCAGTGTTTTGGGCCAGGGTAAACACACCTTTCTCGTCAAAATTTAATTTATCATTTGTTCGTAGTAAAATCTTCTAGAGTTTCTTCTTCTAGACCTCTGGTATGAACAGTGTACATACAGTGATACTACTGTACAGAAGCACATTAAAACTAGATAGTCCTACTACCTATCACAATATCTCATTCTCTGTACAATCTAAAGAGTCTATGGGAAACATAAATTAGATCTGGTTTTATTTTTTCTCTTATTCTGTTTTTGAAAATAGGCTGTAATTGTATGGGATCAGACCTGAGATGAGCAGAAGATGGGTCTGTTTGTTTGCATGATGTAAAATTCACAAATAATCAATTTTAAAAATCATGTGAACAAAGAAGAAATATGTCACAGATGATTGTGAAAAACCGATACAGATCATACATAGATAAGATTAAAATTAGTATTTTACTATATTATATTGACTCACTGATATTTTAACCATTAAACATAAATGAGAAGTCACTTTGTTTGGAAAAAAATTTAACATCAATAAATATTTAAATTTTTAGCAATAATATGTATTATCCACTAACATTTTTAGAAATATGCTAAGTGTCAGAAAAAAACATAAACATAAACCAAATGAGATAAAATAGATACTAGAAATAAATATTAGCATTGTTATACATGGACTTAACTGAATTTAATACTTTATGAAATGTGGAAAAACAGGAATAAAATAATAAAATGAGTGAGAAGATGGAATAATAAATTGTGAAATTGACTATCAAAGTCATACACAAACAGAATTTGATGTATCTGAAATTAAATTATTGGATGAGTCTAACAATAACAAAATGACCAAAATAAAAAAGAAAAGTTATTTAAGAAAATGTTTACTTAAAATCAAAACTACAGATAAGTATTGAATTAATAAAATGAATATGGATCATAATTCCTAAACCTTAGATAATAATAGTAGACCTAAAATCTAAGTTCCATGAAAAGAGTGAAATTGCAAAAGATTCATATAGCTGATAAATTCCTTATATTAATTATATACATTAATCAAGACTGAAAGCACTCTCTTAGCTCTAAGAAGGAAAAAATATCCTAAGATTTATGTATTTTTGGCATATTCTAGCAAACTTCAAATTAAAGCATGAAAAATAAATCAAAAGATAGAAAATTACCTTTAAAAATAACACCAAATTGATGACTAAGTTTTCAATAGTACATTATGAAATCCAAATTATCATATGGATTCTTTAGAATATTGGATTTCTCCTCCAAACTCTTATACCTATTTCAAATTTTTTCAAAATGAAGGAATTGTAAGGATATTTTCAGGTCAATATAGTCTCTATTAGTTAATAGTCAATGGGCATATACTGCAGTAAATGTCACAGATAGTCTTCAAGTTAAAAAATAACAATAAATGGAAGTTGGGAGCTGAATAATAAATGAATAAGGAATTCTTCAACTACAGAGCTTGATTTTAAAATAAAAACAATAGGAATTGTGTGCATGATTCAGTGTGAGAATAATTTGCTACCTGCCAAGGCCTTAAGTTTGAAATATAGCCCTGCAAAAAATAAACAACTAAATGAAAATAGCAATGGTATGATTATGAGTTTACTGTACATGAAATGTATGAGGAAATTATAAAGCTAGTATAAAATTAAATGCCTGTGAAGTACTTACTATAAGAAAGTATTTAAAGAACTAATTTAGTATAAACTGTAATAAGTCAAGGATGCAACCTGTAATCTCTAGGGTAACCATTAAAGAATAACACAAATCAGAGTCAAACAGTTGGTTGTGGAAAAAAAAAGAATAATTATTCATCCTTGATAGCTTTTCAATTTACAGAGGTGAGCAATGAAATATTTCATTGATTTAATAAGTAATGCATAAAATACAGTTAATTTTCCCTAATAATAAAACTATAACTTGAGTAAAATTATGTGTAAAAACTTTAAATGAGGCTATTTAAACATTTTAAATGAATTGGTTTGAAATACTTTGTTTTCCCTTAGAGAAAATTTAGCACAAATAATTACAAAACCTTTTATAGTTAATTTAGACATCAAATTCACATATGAAATTGCATCTACATGCCTGAAAAAGATCAAACCCATGTAGAAAACCATTCCCCTAATTACTTATATATCTCTGTACAATTATAATTGTAAAAAAATTAAAGCTATTGACTATTATTTCCAGAGGACTTAAGTTGTAATTGGATAAGAAAAAAATGAGAAATTTATGTTGTCCATCAAGATTGGGAAATCTGTAACTCATTAATTACAAGGGATCTATTTTATTTTTACATGTACCAATAATATCAAGTCATCGTAGAACATTTAGTAATAACTTTTAAATATTACAAAATATTAACACAAACTAGGAAATGCAGAAGAACTACAAACCCCATTAATTAAAATGGGCTCAATAATACTCAGAGATACTATCCTAACTCCAAAGGCGCTAGCAACTATAATTTTTACTTTGACCAATTAACCTTCTTAAAAGATACTTACTTTCAACTTAGATGGTTACATATGTGCACTATTACCATATCTAGTAGGCAGAGACAGGAGTATCATGACAATTTCAATTCCAGCCTAATAGAAAAATAATTTCTATGCTACATAGTAAGAATCTGTTACCATCATTTTTAAATACCTGCAAGGTAAATGATTGAAAACTTCCTATGTCCAGATTAAATATGTGTTAGGTTTTAGAGTTTTAGCTCCAAACAGTTCTGTGTATGTAATGAATTATATGTAGTTTTAGCGATCTGCGAGCCATTCCTTCCAAAACCAAGGGAGCAATACTATTTCAACTAAAAATGTTGTAAAGCTTTCTGACTATGTAACCACAGCACACACACACACAACAGTCAGAAGTCATGCAACAATTTCTGTAGTTGATTGAAGCAAGTACAAGCCTATGCAGAAACTGAATGTGAACTCCATTTCAAATACTCGTATCATCATACAGTGAATGCCGAAATGCCTATTTCCACTCATTGACTTTAATGCTGTGAGCACTCAGCCTTGTTACTGGACACCGAAAGCATGGCTTCCTTCTTTTATTCTATACTGACTGCTGCTTCTATTTCTGCTGCATCATGAAGGGAAAGAAAGGTAAGATGACATCCAGCCATCCAGCATGCCTTGCTCTCCTCAGTGTGGCTCCTGGCTTCCTTTTCTTCCATTCATGTACAGAACCACTGATTTTGATCTGATGAAGAAAAAAAAAAACGATGCTCTTATTTAATCTTACTGAGATATGAGATATTGTTAGGGCTCATTGGAATAAATATCTTTCCATAATTGAAAAGAAAAAAATAGAATAAAAGAAATCAATTTTCTTTTGGTACTAGCTCTTTCGGAAGTTTTCTGGTTATATCTGAGAGCAGAGACTGATTGAATTAGCATTGCCTCGTCCTCTGAACCATTTTCTTCCTATGCTTCTATAATTTATAAGCCCAGTATTGTTCATATGTCTTTTTTTTGGATAATAAATGCTTTTAGAAAAGCATGATCATTCCAGGATATTATGTAGTTCTACATAAATACTCTCTCAGGAACCTTCATGGCACTTACAATGGTCATATTTGACATTCTTCATTACATTGCCAAGAAAATGAGATTGGTATTATTATAAATAGAAATTTAACTGTAGCTCACAATTACATCATGCACAGAAAGGCAATGTAAGTACTTTTTACATTATTTATTTTCTACTGGATTCCCTTCTTCATATTGTTATCTGTGTAGGGTAGGTTATATTTATTCATGTGGAGATCCAGGAGGGAACAAGCAGCCTTAAGGGTCTCTGACATTTGTACCATCACAGAATACTATGGTGCACCATAAGCTGCACATAAGCTAACCCCTGCTAACAAGTTCAGGGAAACAAATGAAAGACAATTAAAGTAATGCTTTTAGTGAACTATGATAAGAAATGTTAGTTAATTGAGTACTAATTGGACAGTAATGAATTCATAAGTAAAATTCAATTACGGCAATGAGTGAAATATTTAAGAATGCATTTTTATTGCAGTGAAAATAAGACCCACTCAGATGTTAGCATCATTTAAAGTCTCAAGAGAATTAGACTAAAAATATAAGAAATGGTGGAATAAACATGTAATCTATGGAAAAGAATCCAAAATAGATCCATTAGGAAAACTACTTACCCAACTAAACACTAATGAGACATTTCTTTATATAATTTAAATATCAGAACAATTTTGATTCTCAGTAAACTATGAAGTACAATAAGAACTTTTCTTTTGACACCCACAACAGTCTCTCAGTATCAGCTCTCAATTCATATCTATGTCCTATACACACTGACATTAATGCATTGACATTGACACATCACTATCCAAAATCTATGGGGCATTGGGGATCAGTCTTGTGTATTCTATAAAACTGCCCAAATATACACTGACCTGTGCTATCAAGAGAATCACAAAGAGTATTTCCACAGCCATAAATTCCTGTGTTCTTCCTACTCATTCTTTTCTATCTGATAACCCTGAAGTCACTGATGCTTTTATGTCCCCATAATTTTACTCTTGCCACTGTATCATAAAATAAAAACTACAGTGTAATTTTTCATGTTGTCTTTTACTTAGTAATTTCACTCAGTATCTCACCACCCCCACCTTGGCGCTGAGGAATGAACCAAGGGCCTTGTGCTGGATAAGCAGAGGCAGGTGAATCTCTGAGTCTGAGGCCAGCCTAGTTCAGCATATTTTCTGTATGTGTCATCCCATTGTTATTTAGTGTGGAATAATAATAGCCATTGCATTGATTAAACCTCACATTTCACTTCACCTATTGAGTTTGTTCCCCAGTGCCGCAATTATGAATAAAGGATCCATAAATAGTTCTGTGGTTGTGTCAACAAGAGTTTTTCAACACGCTGTCATATGTGTAGTTTGAAAGGAATTTCCAAACTCTTCCTACACAGTGGCTGTTTAACATGCCATTTCTGTCAGTAATGATTGAGAGTTTTGCTGTTTCATACCTTTACCTGCTTTCGGTGTCCATGCTTTGGATTTTGAGCATCATGATAGGTATATGATTTATCACTGTTTTTCAATTTGCACATCCCTGATAAAATATAATGTAGGATTGCTTTTCAAATGTTTATTTATTTGCTATGTATCATCTTATTTAAGACACGGATTACGATATTTGTCCCATTTTTAAACCATTAGAGTTTTTATTTCTTAATGGTTCTTCATGATTTAGATGCTTTTTTTTTTTAACCAGATATGTCTGGTCTAATAGTTTATCCCAATGTGTGCCTTTATCTTCAAATTCTGTTTATTGTATATGGCACACATATTTTTAATTTTTGAAATAAGATTTGCTTTTAAACAGCTTTGCACATGTACAGAAAGTACAGTGAGCCCTCTTATCCCTTCCTGCCCGTTCTACTATCTGTCTATCTTCCTGTCGATGCCTGATCTTTCCCACATCTCAATCTCACATGTTAACCTCTATTCTTTGTTCTGTGACCCATTCAGTTTAACCAGGGCTGACTATGTTGCTGTGGGTTTGAAGCTATTTTTTGGTGTCTTGTGGGCTTATCAGTGCGCACTAGCTAAGATAATGACTCCTTGACTGTAATAATATATTAGTAAACTATAGCTCATTAGTAGAGGGTAAGGCCATGTAACCTCTCCTTTTTTTGTTTTAAAACAATCTTTTCTTATTTTACATACCAACCCTAGTTCCCACTCCCTCCCCTTCTCCTGCTTTTGACACCTTCCCCCTACCAACCCCCATCGACTCTTCAAAGAGGGTAAGGCTTTCTGAGAGGAGTCTACAAAGTTTGGCATATCACTTTGAGGCAGGACCCAAGGCCCGCCCTCCTTAGATCTAGGCTGAGCAAGGATTCCCTCCGAAGACAATGGGCTTCAATAAGCCAGTTAAAGCACCAGGGATAAGTACTCGTCCCACTGTCATTGACCCTACAGTCTGCCCCAGCCACACAACTGTCACCCACATTCAGAGGCCCTAGTTCGGTCCTATGCAGGTTCCCCCACTATCATTTCAGAGCGAGTGAGCTCACACTAGCTCAGCTAAGGTGCTTTTGTGGGTGTCCCCATCATGGTCTTGACCTCTTTGCTCATATTATTGCTCCTCCCTCTCTTTGAATGGGCTCTCCGTGCTTGACCCAGTGCTCAGCTTTTTATCTCCACAACTGCTACCCTCAGTTGATGGATGAAGGTTCTATGACGACAATTACAGTAGTCATCAATCTGATAACAGAGGATAGCCAGTTTAGGTACCCTCACCACTACTGTGTAGGGTTTTAGCTGGAGTCATCCTTGTGAATTCCTGGGGATTTTCCTAGTGCCGCGTTTCCTGCTAGCCCCATAATGGCTTCATCAATCAAGATATCTCTTTCAAAAAAGAATATGCTCCTAGATGCCAGTACGCTAGGGATAAATCCTGGTCCTTACTCAGCCTAGATATATGTGGGAGGTTCTTGGTTTTGCCTCGAAGTGTAGTGTCAGATTTTGTTGACTTCCCTTGGGAAGTTACTCTTTGGGAGTAGATTGGAGGGGCGAGCAGGAGGGAAAGTAGTGGGAACAGGGTTAGCTATGTAAAATAAGAAAAGATAGTATTAAAAAAATCTTTAAAAAGGTATCTCTTTCCTTGCTCTCCCTCTCTCTTATCTTTTCATCCCCAATTCTGCCCTCTCTCCCTCTCCTTCTGCCAACCCTTTCTCCCCTCTCTTACAATTTTCTCAGGAGAACTTGTCTATTTCCCCTCCCAGAGGGATTCTTTCATGTCTCTCTTATGATTCTCCTTGTTACCTACCTTCTCTGGGGTAGTAGTTTATAGGTTGTTTAAACTTTGCTTTATGTCTAATATCCACTTACAAGTGAATACATGTTTTTCTCTTTCGGGTCTAGGGTACCTCGCTCAGGATATTTCTTTTCTGGTTCTATCCAATTGCATGCAAATTTCAAGATGTCATTGTTTTCTATGGATGAGTAGTAATCCATTATGTAAATGTACCACATTTCCTTTATTCAGTCTTCAGTTGAGGAACATTGAGGTTCTCTCCAGGTCCTGGCTGTTAAAAATAATGCTACTCTGAACAGTTGAGGAAATGTTATTGTGATATGAGTGTACATCCTTTGAGTATATGCTCAAGAGTGGTATTGCTTGGTCTTGAGGTGGATTGATTCCCAGTTTTTCTGAGAAATCATTATACTGATTTACAAAGTGGTGGTACGATTTGAGCTCCCATGAGCAATGGATGAGTGTCCCCTTACTCTTTCAGTTTATTTATATGGTGGATTACGTGGACCAATTTTCATATGTTGAACCATCCCTGCCTCATTGGGATGAAGACAACATGTTATTGTGGATGGTTCTTTGGATGCATTCTTAGGTTCTGTTTGCCTGTATTTTATTGAGTATTTTTGCATCAATGTTCATGAGGGATGCTGATCTATAATTCTCTTCCTTGGTTCACTTTTTGTGTGGTTTCGGTATTAGGGTAACTTTAGGTAACTTTGGCCCCATAAAAAGAGTTTGGCAATGTTCCTCCTGTTTCTATTGTGTGGCACAATTTGAGGAATATAGGTACTGGTAGAATTTTGCACTGAACCATGTGGCCCTGGGCTTTTCTTGGTTGGGAAACTTTGGATGACTGCTTCTATCTCCTTTGGGGATATAAGTCTATTTAATTTGTTCATCTATTCTTAATTTAATTTTGGTATGTGACACTTTTCCAGAAAAATTTCCAATAATTTTAGATTTTTCCAATTTTGTGGAGTACAGGTTTTTAGATCTTTGACCTAATAATTTAGTAGAATTCCCCAGTCTGTTTTTATGTCCCAATTTTCATTTCTGATTTTGTTAATTTGGATATTTTCTCTCTGCCTTTTGAATAGTATAGATAAGGATTGTCTATATTATGGATTTCCCTAAAGAACCAGCTCTTTAATTGATTCTTTGCATTGTTTTGTTTGCTTGCTTCTATTTTATTGATTTCAACCCTCAATTTGATTATTTGCTAGTGTCTACTACTGCTGTGTGAGTGTACTTCTTTTTAGTCAAGAGTTTTCAGGTGTGCTATTAAGTTGCTAATGTGAGATTTCTCCACTTAGTACAGTGAAACTTCTTTTAGAATGGCTTTCATAGTATACCATAGATTTGTGTATTTTATGCCTTCATTTTCTTTGAATTCTAGGAAGTTTTTAATTCCTTAATTTCTTCCTTGGCCTAGGGGTGATTCAGTTGAAAATTGTTCAGTTTCCATGAGTTTGTAAGTTTTGTGTGATTAGTGTTGTTGAATTCTAACTTTAATAAAATAATTAGATAAGATACAAGGGTTGTTCCAATTTTTAAAAAACTTTTTTTATTGAAAATTTCTACCTCCTCCCCTCTTCCTACTTCCCTCTCCCTC
>LOEQ01007017.1:42741-54055 GCA_001685075.1 Bramus lutescens | reverse complement strand
GCGGTAAAAAACAATGACATCTTGAATTTTGCATGCAAATGGATGGAAATAGAAAACACTATCCTTAGTGAGGTAAACCAGACCCAGAAAAATGAATATGGTATGTACTCACACAAAAATGGATACTAGCCATAAACAAAGGACATTGAGTCTATAGTTCATGATCCTGGAGAAACTAAGTAATAAGGTGAACCCAAAGGAAAACATATAGACCCACCTGGAAATTGGAAACATACAAAATCACCTTACAAAATTTGGGAGCATGGGGGCTGGGGGAGAAGAAAGGGAGCAAGGGAAGAGAAGGGGAGAAGAGGAAAGTTGGGGAGAACTTGAGGGAATGGGATAGTCAAGATGGACGAAGATTAGATATGAATGATTTCCTCTTCATCCTGAACAACACAAAGTTACCACATTGTATCTCACTAGCATTCTTTGTGATAATTTCATATGTGAGCATTATTATATGGCTTGTTCATCTTACCTTCTATGTAACAAATATGTTTGTAGATATAGTGTGCCAAGTTGATAAGAGGTATTGTTTAAATTTGAATTAACAGCCTCTAAATTAATTTTTTTCAAAAACAGGTGAATATTATAAGTTATTCTTACTATTTCAGTGGAATTGAGCACTAAATAAAATATTACATGAGTTGGAATGATCTAAATTTATCCCACATCTACATATTATTTTGCATAATCAGTAATTATATTTTCCAGGAATTTTTTTATTGCTTGTTTCAGAAAGAAAATGGGTAGTTGGGATTTTGAAAACTAAATGTACGTTTAAAAACTGCAAAGTAAATGCTAATTCTTTTCATGATTCAGTGAATATGTAAATTCAAAAACTACTAGCAAAAAGTTTAATTAGAAAAATGTAATCAGTCTTCATGTTCAAAAAGTAATTATCTCAGCGTGCTGCTACTCAGCTGTTGATTAAAAGTATATATTAATATATTTGTAATAATTATATTTGCTGCTGTCCTTTAACATTCAAAGAAACCTAAAGACAGTTTTTGAGTTTTCTAGGATTTTATGATGGAGAGGCAAAACAGAGTCTACAAAATGCCCAGTTAATACAAATAAGTGATTGGCAACACAGAAGAATCTTCTGATTTGTTGAGTGATTTTAATGATGAAAATCAACATGCAGATATTCAAGATTCAATATATATTTACATTAATTATTCTTTAACTAATATAAAACTTACAGGAAGAATAAAATTATCAAAGTTTCATTACAGTGAATAAGATTGAAAGACTACAAAACAATGGGCAGACCTAGATTAGCCATTGTCTAAATTTATTTGTATTGCATATATCATGAGAAAATATGCAGCTATGCATTATAAAAGAAAATTTTAAGAAAAGTGGTGACAAGATTATTTGTGCATCATTTATTCTTTGATATTTATCTGAAATATATTATTCCTAATAACTAATAATACACATCCTATCCAAGGGGAGCCATATTATGGATGTGGGTTCTCCTTACTTATCATTTCATCATTTCCATGTTCAAATAAGCAAAAATGAGTTATTTACAATGTTTTAAGAGAGACACCAAGATTTTCTACAGAAGAAACTTACAAATTTAAAAAGAACTAAGGACATTTTCTTTCTAAGATACACAAGAGAAAATATATTCAATATTTGCTATACTATTTGCAATATGGAAAGGTTGAAAATTTGACAAGGTGAATTATGTGTAAAATTTTAACTAAGTTTGTTTCTACTCATAATTTCTCATATAGTACATACATATACGTACACATGTATATAGATGAATGTACATGTGTACTAACATACACATATGAGTGTATAGATATGTGTATATTTGTGTGAATGTACACATGCATGTGTGTAAATATATACAAACATAGATTCATACATATGTGAGAAGTAGACTTTATTTAACTGACCCAGATTTCTAACCATTATGCAAAAAAGTTGTAAAAAATAGAATAATTTGCTGGGCAGTTTTGGTGCATGCCTTTAATCCCAACACTCAGGAGGCAGAGGCAGAGGCAGTCAGATCTCTGTTAATTTGAGACAAATCTGGTCTACAGGAGCTAGTTCCAGGACAGGCTCCAAAGATACAGAGAAACCCTGCCTCAAAAATCCAATATATATAACATAGAGTAATCGACATAATGAAAACTTGGAGCAGAGTGGATAGAGAGGTGGAAGAGATGGAGAGGAAGGAGGAAGAGATTGGAGAGAGAGAGAGAGAGAGAGAGAGAGAGAGAACACTTAAGTTCTTACTAGGTTGGATATATTGTCACACGCATTCAGGATTGATCTTCCTTTCTTTAATTAGTACTTTCTGGAAGGTGATGGAAGCATCTCCTTACAGACCCACACAACAATATACTTTGCAAGTCTCCTAAGTGATTCTCATGCCTACCTAATTGATATTCAATATTTATTATTCTGCATTAGTGGTTCAGTTAGATGTAGATATAAAATATGTCAAATAATCATAATAAAACATAACAGGTGTATAATGTAAGACAGACAATAGTGAAAGGGAAAGCAATGATTTGGAAAACAAAACTCAGAGAAGCAGTACCAAATCAATGGAAATTCCATATTTAAAGTTTAATCAATAAAAAATAGAGAGATAAAAGTTGTACCTAATACATATGCTATAAAAAATTAGGTTGAAGTCACAGTAAAAAGTAATTGACTAAAGAGAAATATGAAAAATGGAAAGGTAGAAAATAGGAACATAATATATATTCATAATTAGAAGAAAATCAATTAGACAATTTTGTGCATCTTCAGAAACACTTCCTGTTGTGTCCTAAGTACCAGTTTATGCCCTTAGGCATGGTGGGTTTCATTATCTTTATGTTTGTGCTATCTCATTAACCCTATGGTGATAGTATATCTGTTTTTCTACTATGATATTAGAGGCATAATCTTTGAATATTGTTTTTGTTATATACTTTAGAGTCTGTGAATATGATATAAACCTTTAAGATTTAAAAAAAAACTATTTGGGCTTCTGCGAGAGTTCTCATGGTCATGAAAAGCTGTTTTCTCTTTGTGTAAGGACTGCCGGTTAAACAGTGGTAAGGGTTGCATCAAATCAGCATATTGATTTAAATTACATGCAAACACATATCATGTTCTGTCAATTTATAAATAGAGAATGCTTCCCTGTGAATTCATATTTTTCATTGCTTTCATTTATTTATTGACCATTTTTATATGTTTTACATCATAATTGTAATTTCTCTCCATTCTTTCTTCCCTTTCCTTCCCCAGCCTCCCCTTTATTCGGCCATCTTCTCTTTTTCTATCTCCTTTCAGAAAGGGGAAGGTTTCTTAAGGGTGTCAACAAAGAATGGCACGGCAAGCTGAGGAAGGACCAAGCTTCTCCACCTATATCAAAGCTAGGTTAGGCATATAAAACATAACTTAAAATTTTTATTGTGAAAATATTTTATTTACCTAAGTGTTTTCTAATATTTTCTAATCTATATAATAAGGAATTTATCTTTTAAAGTTTTATTCTGGATATTTAATTATTGTGTGATATCAAAATTGGTATTTCTATTTTGATTCTGTATTTCCTGATTAAATGTATTCATTTTCCCAATGGTTTTGTTGAAGGAGATTCTAAATATATATACATATATATTATATATGTATATATAATATATATCTATGTCTACATATATATTATATACATATATATTATATATGTATATAATATATATCTATGTCTACATATATATTTATGACATTTGCAAACAGGGATCATTTAGTTATTGTTGTTTTTAAAGTGTTTTATTTCTCTTTTTTCCTGCCCATATTGTTCTATTGGAATTCATGACATTAAAGCAAAAAGCCACTAGAAGAATAGCTGACTTCCCCTGATTCCCAACTTTTAGCATTGAGATTTCATTTGGGACTCAAATTTACAAAATATTTTTTCTTGTATTTAATTTTAATAGTTTTATAAAACTGTACTAAATTTTATAATTTTTCTCTGTATATTTTAAAATGTTGTATATATTATTTTGTCTAAAATATTTCCAATCTGCTTTTCTTCATAATTATCAGAAATGCTCAATCAGAGTAAGCTTCACATGATCATGGATTGTGATCCTTTTTTCATGTTTTTATTTATTTTAAAACAATCTTTTCTCATTTTAGTTGCCAATCCAAGTTGCCACTCCTTTTTATCCTCCTGCTCCCCCACCTCTTCCTCACACTACCACCCCAATTTACTCCTCAGGGAGGGTAAAGTTTTATATGGGGAGTGAGCAACATCTGTCTGTCACATCACTTTGAGGTATGAAAAAGGCCCTCCCCCTGATGCCTGAACAAGGCATCTCTTCATAGAGAATAGGCTCCATAAATCCAGCTCATACACTAGGAAAAAAAATGGTGATCCCACTGCCAGTGGTCCAACAGACTTCCCAAGCCATGCAAACATCACCTACATTCAGAGGGCCTAATTCCTTCCTATGCAGGTTCCCCTGCTATAAGTTTGGAGTTAGTAAGCTCCCAGTAGTTCATGTCAGACATTTCTGTGAATATCCCCAACATGGTCTTGAGTCCATTGCTCATATTATCACTCCTTTCTCTCTACAACTGAACTCAGAGCTCTGTCCAGTGCTTAGCTGTGGATCTCTGAATCTGCTTTCATCAGTTGCTAAAGGTCCTATGATTATAATTCATTTAGGCATTAATCTAATTACAGGGGAAGGGTAGTTTAGGCACCCTCTCCACAAATGCTTAGGGTCATAGCTGGGATTATACTTGTAGATTCCTGGAAATTTCTCTAGTTCCAGGTTTCTCACTAACCTTATAATGGCTCCCTCAATCATGACCTCTCTTTCCTTCTTCTCCCTCTCTGTCCTCCCTGATCTGGATCATCCCATTCTTTCATGATCTCCTCTCCCTTATCCTTCTTTCTTCCCCATCCCCTTCTGCCCTCTCTTCTGCCATCCCCCTCCAGCTTCCAATATTGGCAGGAAACCTTGTCTATTTCCCCCTACGAGGGAGATCTATGGATCTCTCTCTTGTGGCATTCCTTGTTATACAGATTATCTGGAGTTATGGGCTATAGGTTGGTTATCCTATGTTTTACATCTAATATCCACTTAGGAGTGAGTACATACTGTGTTTGGGGCACTGGACTGAGCTCCCAAGGTCCATAAGAGGAACAGAAGGAGGGAGAACATGAACAAGGAAGTCAGGACCGCGAGGGGAGCGTCCACCCACTGAGATAGTGGGGCTGATCTAATGGGAGCTCACCAAAGCCAGCTGGACTGGGACTGATGGAACTTGTGATCAAACCAGAGTCTCTGAATGTGGCTACCATAAGGGTAGACTGAGAAGCCAAGGACAGTGGCACTGGGTTTTGATTCTAGTGCATGGACGGATTTTATGTGAGCCTAGTCTGTTTGGATGCTTACATTCCTAGTCCTGGATGGAGGAGGGAGGACCTTGGACTTCCCACAGGGCAGGGAACCCTGATTTCTCTTAGGACTGGAGAGGGAGGGGGAGGGAAAAGGGAGGAGGTGCAAATTTTTAATTAAAAAAAGAAAGTAGAATGCAGAGCATTATGGAAGAATGGAAGAAGAAAGGAAGCAAGGAGATTATAGGGAGCTTGAACTGGATAGAATAGCCAGATGAATATAATTTTACTACTAAAATAAAAATAAAAATATATTTCAGTGTTGATTCTGTATACTTATAAAATTGCTAACAAATATAAAATTTTATCAATACCAATTTGTTATAGATAAAAATTTAGAAAAAATATATTTATGACAATTTAGTATTTGTAGAAATTAAGTGTTCTTTTGGAGTAGTCACGGTGTCCTTGGGATGGTTATTAATTGGATGAAAAGAAAGTGAATGGAATTAAGTTCTGCAAAATAGAGATTACAAGAGTGAGAATTCTCTACTCAAAATCTTGGTTGAAATGCAAACTTCAGAGGTAGGTTGTATTTGCAGGTAAATACATTCAAAAATTTAATTTTTCCCAAAAAATTCAGAATTCCATTGGTTTTAATGTTTATTAAGATAGGCTTGAATTTATTATAAATTCTCTCACATGAAGAGGCTGTGTCATTTTAAATATCATCCATATTTTTCCCATGACTCATCTTGATGCAAATCATATTAAAAATTTCAATGATCATATTTCCTTTGAATTAACAATATTGAGTTGCTACAGTGAAGGAAAATGTACAAGCTTCTAGATAATATTAATAAAATTCCCATTAAAAAATTTCAGATAAATAAATGGCTTGTCAATGGTAATTCTTCTTTGAGATTTATTATTTTCATGTTCTAAAGAAGCTAGCCAATATTAACTTGGTTTTCTAATTCAATAATAATTTTATTAAGTGTACCAAATGCCATTCTTTTGGGTAGTTCAAACATTTAAAGGCTACACGTTTGTATGACAATTCAGTTTTCCAAATACTGCCCTTTCTGGAAAACATCAAGAAGATAACTTCAGTATTATAGTATCATAGAAATAAAACTGTGTAGAGTCCACATATTTGGATTATGCATAATTAGTGGGAACCTTCTATGTCATTAAAATAACTTACTTTGGATTTTTTTTATTCTGTACCTCTTAGGACCCATGTATCTTGAATCAAGTCACACAAAAATTAACAACCTTTTATTTTATAAAATAATGGGACTCAATACACTACAACAAAGCATGTGTCAAGTAATTTTTTGCCATAAGTTTTAAATAGATTCCACAATAAAACATTTTTTTAAAATACACAGTGTTAAGATATTATCAGTTTATCTAGTAAAAATAAAATATTTCAGACTGTGGCTCATTCAATCCATAAATATGAATATCTTCCATTTTTTAGAAAAGACTGTGAAAGTGAAAATTTTATGACCTTTATTATTTCTAAAGTAGTTTATATTCATAGGAGTAGAGCAAAAGGGACAGATTTATGTTTTATCACAAAGCAAACACCTGGGTCAGCACTAAATTGAGAATGATACTACCAACTCTAAAATCTCTCTCATATTTTCTCATCACCTATCCTTCTCACAATACACCATCTTGATTTTATAGCAATATTTTGGTTTATTTCCTTATGATTTGGCATCTATATATACAGTTAATTTTATTGATTTTCAAAACATCCTGTAAATGAAATCACACAAAATGATTCATATTTTATCAGTCTTTTTCTCACTAGTTCATTTTTCTCAATTATTTTATTTCTATAATTTATTCATGGAGCACATTCAATTTTTAAGGATTTTTATGATAAAGGAAATATATGTGGTTTACAAATAGGTTCTTTCCAATGTAACTGTGGACATAATTAAGAAAATGTCTTAGTTGTGCTTATTTGAAATATTTAGTCATTTACCCACAATAGGATACATAAGAGGCTACATCGAAAGAATGTTTATATTTCTAATGTTAATAGAAAATCCCAATTTTACAAAATGAGTACAATAAGGTACAGTCATCCAAATGCGTTTGAAAATTGCTGCAACACATATTCACTCTACTCAAGAGTTAGTGATGTAATTCACTTTCTTTCCAACTCCTAATTTTCTTATTCCATTTTCCTATCATTTTTCTTCCCTCCTTAATTTCTTCCATCTCCATCCCTTACTTCTTTAATTCTTCCTTCTTTTCTTCCTCACTCTTTGTATTTTTTTCATTTCTTCAATGCTGAGGAAGATAATGGACATTATTGTCATATTGAAGCATTATTATTTTGCTAATTAATAATAATCAATAGTGCATTTGGATATTCACTCAATTGCCATACCCATTGAAAATCTTCAACTGTTGTCTTTCATATTTGTTTTTCATTGCATTTAATTTGTGCTATTTTACTGCAAATGTTTATGGTGTGGCTTTTTCTTTTTGAATGCAATTTGGATTCAATATATAATTTAATGAGTTGGAGTTCTTTCATACTCAGTTTTTATTTTGTTACTGTTTTTCATGGTGGCAATTTACTTTAAGCTTTTCCTTTACAAAAATTTTGAGTGATATTACTTTACATTTTTCAAAAGTTGTATTTTCTAATTTTCTAGATCTGGAAAGAGTTGACATTTATTTTTATGTATAGTATTGATTAATGGGCTCCTTATTTTTCTTCTGCAAAATGGAGACTGACTAATTCACAGGTTTGTAATCACTCTTACTTGCTACTATACTTTGTATCTGTTTTTTTTAGTATACCTAAGTGTGTACAAATTTGTCCTATTACTTTTAAATTTTTACTGATTTTCCTTTCTTCTGGTAGTACCATGATATAATCTGTCACCCTGGTTAATAAGTATTTAAATTAAATAATTTTCTATTCCTTGACTCAAACTATTTAAACTAAAAAATATCATTAATGTTGTTATTAGAAGTATGTAATTTTCCATAGATGACTTTTTGATAATAATTTTGTAGAGTGGGATTCTTAGATCAAAATATACATTTCTGATTTTAATTAAAAGTTATTTTGAAAGATTTTGCTCTCTGATATAAGGTAATTCTTATAATTGTATTATTACTGTACATTTTCTTTTTTATTTCTTTTTTTATTTTTTCTATTGAGCTATTGTTGAAGGAGGCCATGAGTTAGTTCCCAGCCAATTAGCCCCAAAATAATCACACTGAAACTATATTAATTAATCACTGCTTGGCCCATTATCTCTAGCTTCTCATTTGCTAACTCTTGCATATAAAGTTAGCCCACTTCTATTAATCTTTGTATCTCCTTGGTGCTGTGGCTTACTGGCTAAAGTTTCAGCATCTCTCTCTAGTAGGACTACAAGGCTTCTCTCTTAATTTGTGTATTGCTATGTGGCTGGGGCTTGCCTGATAAAGTTCTGGTGTCCTTGTCTGGTGGAGCTACATGGCTTCTCTCTCACTGCCCTTCTTTCCCCCAGGATTCAGTATAGTTTTCCCCACCTATCAAAAGGCCAAGGCTGTTTCTTGATTCACCCATGGTATTTACAGCATACAGAGGGGAATCCCACATCATGTCTTCTTTTCTGTTTAAATAAAAGAAAGCCTTCATCTTTAACAGAGTATAATTACATATAACAAAACAGGTATCAAGCAAAAATTATAATTATAATATTCATATTTACTTATCTTTTTTAATAACTAAGAAAACCTATAATTATAACTATCCATTCCTCAATGTCCAACAGACTCCTGTAGGATAAAATATTATCCTACAGTATGTGCATTATAAGCAACTTCCAAATCTCTAGAAATGACAGAGACATCTTGCTGCCTGGAGAGTAATCCAAAGTTCTTTTGTAACACTGGGCACCTTTCTTCGGCCTATATGCCCAGAATATCCAGCAAAAATTTCCATTAAGCAGGAAATTTCAAAGACAGTTCCACCTATATTGGAAGTTTGTCAGTTACTTTCTTTTCCCCTACAGAATGCCTAGATGACCCTTTCATGAATCTGGAACCCCAAAGAATCATCTCACCTTTAAGCAAGCTAAGCAGTCATTTCTCTGTTGGTCCTGCATGTCCAGTTCATATAGCATACCATCAAGCTGTTCAGGCAAGAGCAGTTTCTTGCACAAATGGCTAGCAAACTCTATGAGGAGCTTCTTCAATGCCCAGTGTCCTTTTGAAGATAATTGGTGCTGCCAGGAGCAGTGTGTCTCACTATCATGAAAAGTCTTAAGTTCTTAAAACCTTTTAAATGCCATAATCTGTAGTCTTTAAAAGGTTTGAAGAATGCCTATCCATGTGATATACATCTCTGTATATCTAGAAATTCTAATTATTATGATTACAAGCTTGACTATTATAGATAATTATCTATTAACCAATATTTTAATTATGCATTACATTTTTAAAGTAAGCTACACAAACCCAATACGTTAATCAAGATCAGAAATATCATATAAAAAATCACCTTAAATTTGTATCAATAAACCAAGTTCTATACCAATGCAAATCTCTGCAGCATATTCCCCTTTAAACTATACATTTTTTCCAGTTCCCTTCCTTTTCCCCTTCTCCCCTTCCACTTCCCCACTGTTCCCCATGCTCTCAATTTCCTCAGGAGATCTTGTCTTTTAAGAAGACTTCCTAGATGGATTCAAGTATGTCTCTCTTAGGGTCCTCTTTGTTGTTTAGTTTCTCTGCATCTTGGAATTTTCAGGCAAATTGAAAAAACTAGAAAGATACTATGCTAGCTGGGAGGTGGTGGCACATGCCTTTAATCCCAGCACTAGGGAGGCAGATGGAGATGGATCTATGTGAGTTTGAGACTAGCCTGTTCTACAAAAGCTTGTTCTGGGACAGGCTCCAATGCTACAGAGAAACCTTGTGTCAAAAACAAAGAAAAAGATAAAGAAATATACTATACTGAATGAGGAAAGTCAGACCCAGAAAGATAAATACAGTATCTATTCACTCATGAGTAGATATTAGACAGAAAGCAAAGGATAACCAGCCTACAGTCTACTTTTTCATTTTTATGATGATTGTTGAATTAGGATTTTTGCATATGGGAAAGTGACATATATTGTGTCAAACTGAATTTCTATAAATTGCTCATCTATCTTTTTCAGTGAATTGTCTGGAATTATTCTAATAATTGAAGTATTGTTTTAATTTCTACTTTAGTAATTCTACATACAGTAAGAGAATTACAATTTTACATGGTATATAAATTACACACACTGTGATGGTTAATTCCTTGTAAAAACATCCTAAATTTCTTGTCACTTTATCCATCCATACTTTTTGACATCAGGTTTTTATTATTTCTGTCATGATTGGAGTATTTTCTGCTTAATTTGTATCTGAGTCCACTTACTATTCCATTTGTTATTTAATGAATTGGTTATTTAAAAGATTCATGCATATATACAGGGTTTCTTCTTTTAGTCAGGATATTTCTTTGAAAAGAGATAGCACTTCTTATTTCTCTAGCTACTTGCTGCCACTTAAATAATCTCAAAGTACCCTATTAGATTAAGATATGCTCAACCCCCAGGGAAGTCTGCTACTTTAGCTCTGTCAGAGAGCCTACTGAAGTGTAAATGATGACACTTAGTGGCTCCTAGACCATGCAATATTTGACAACAGGTACAAGAGTAGTTTGGGGAAAATCAATTAATTCTTCGTCAGAGTAACAGAAATAAGAGGGAAATTTTATTTTTGAAAAAATAATGTTTTAAAAATAAAATGTAGGTGTTATTACACAAACATAATGTGACTAATATAATTTCTAATTTTTGATTGCATATATTAATATCTGTTAGATAGATAGATAGATAGATAGATAGATAGATAGATAGATAGATAGATAGATAGATA
>LOEQ01007017.1:25348-42717 GCA_001685075.1 Bramus lutescens | reverse complement strand
GATAGATAGATAGATAGATAGATAGATAGATAGATAGATAGATAATTTTTAAAATCCAGTCTGCTACTCAACGGGCTTTAAAGTAACATTCTGCTTATTTTAAATCTTTAAAGTATGTCACAAACACATCTAGACTTTGTTTTAGAGAGTCATAATTATTTTCAAAGTTGAACCCAACTCAAGGTCACAAGTGAATTGTATTAAAATGAATGGAAACTGCACCAATGTGCTAGTTAATTTATATCACCTTGACATGAGCTACAGTCAACCAGAAAGACAGTACCTCAATTACCCTTTTGTCGAATACATATTAATTCATATATAATAAAAATAAAAATGTATAGAAAATAATTCTTTGCATTTACATTATGAAAATGTGTTTTACTTTGTAGAAAAAGGAGGAAATAGATGTTGTTTGGAGTGTGAGGGCTTCAAAGCAGTGCCAAAAAGTCTGGCGATGTTACAAAATTGTATCATTCAGTTTAATATCTCAAAAAGGTAAATTTGCCATAGGAAGACTTTTAGCCAGTGGTTACCCACCCGATGGGCCATGCCCTCTTATACTATATATGCTGATGTAGAGGATGTGTCTGGCCCATTTTTCCAGCCACTCTGTTCTGGCTGTAAATTTCAGTTTCTGATCCCCATTACAACAGACGATTCTGATTTGGGAGTATACACCTAAATAAATAACCATATATTTCTCAATTCTAAGCAAGTGTAGGATTTCTTTTAAGTGTCCTTTTTCATTTGGCTCCCACATGAATTTGGACTCCACATCTATCAGGTAGACAGCCTTTAACAGCCTAGCCGGTCAATGGGCCAGACAGTCTTCCAACCCTGCCCACTTAGCTTGTTTTTACCTAAGAGATTTTTGGAGAATTCCCTCCACAGCAGAGTTTACTTTGTGTGGCAACTTGAAAATTTCTCAAGCATGTGCACAACTGCCACATTCCCTGGCATGGTTAGTTGCTGCATGACGACTTGTGCAGCTTCTGGTTTCTAACCCCTGCTAGTACGTTCTGGCTTTCTTAATCCGTGTATGGAATTGATTTAATTACTTTTAATTTATCAAGCAAAGAATATTTCTCAGTATTTAACCAGTACTAAGGCAGAAAACTAAAGTGGCTCAGAAACTAAAGCAGCCCAGTACCATTCCTGTCACCACAAATTGCATTGCTTCTAGTTACAACTCTGCAATCATGACATCTGATAGACAATAAAGATTGTATTTTACCAGATCACATAACAGGTAATTAATAAATCAATATGGTAGTATTAATGTTGCAAATTTTAGTAACTTTTTTGATAATACAATAGATTGTATTATGTGAAGGTTATATGGGTATGGTAATACTTCAATTTATTGGTTATTGGGATTCAGTTTTCTTCTCCATATTCTATCATTAGGAAAGAATGTAACACTTTTAGAAATGATACAATTTTTACAGACTAATAATGAATAGCTAATTGACAGGATTAATACCATAAAAAATCAAAAGTTGTATAAAATAATAATACTATTAAAAAGGATAATATTAATTTGATAGACAAAATTGAATCCATATCTAAGGGTACTAAGAAGTTATCTGAAAAAATTAATACTGTTGAATATGACACTCAAAGTTGGTTAAAAAGTTATAATAAGTTAGCAGATTGTCTCTCCAGGATGTCATTGTGCACGTTATTCAAGTAATGTCCAAGTATAAGATGTTATCTTTAAAGGAGAAACTTCAGGCCTTGGAATCACATGTGCAGACTGAGGACCAGAGGCTAGGTGCCTCAATGAAATCACTAGAAATATGTACAGGACAGGAGATTCAGGCTTTACAAAAACATGATAAAAAGATTTGAAATAATTGAGGGAATTATTGGAGCTAATGAACAGGGAAAGAAGGCACAAGGACAGGATTCAACATCACCATTAGCTATCAGAGATGACTTACCCGAGGTTTTAGCTTTCTACCATATAATCTACTCTGACAAAGCATAAAGTTCTAAAGGCCCGAAAAAAATACAGAGAAGGTAGATGGATAACTATAGGAATGACTGATCTAAAAGAAATTAAGCAAGCTGTTGCAACTTATGGCTTGCATACTACATTTGTTAAGGAAGTTGTAAAGACATGGGTTTTTATCATTAAAGCTATGTCACATGACTGGATTCAGTTAATTTCAGCAGTCCTGGATGATGGACCTCAATTAATGTTTAAAATTTACTCCAGAGAAGAAGCCAAAATTTTGGACCAACAGGGAAAGCAAAAGGCCAAGAGATTTCCCAAGATCAAATTCTTGGCAAAGGCCCTTATGCTGACCCACAAATTCAAGCTCTTTACAATGAACAAATCTTGTCTCTATGCCACAAAGCTTCCTCAAATGCTTGGGACAGGATTCAGGAACTAGAGAAAAGAATCAAACCATACACCAGGGTTAAATAGGACCAGAGAAAACCCTTTATTGACTTTTTAAAAAAGATTAACTAAAGCTGTACAAATAAGAGTAATAGGCCCAGATGCTAGATGAGTACTTATTGAATCTTTGGCTTTTGAAAATGCAACCTTAGAATGCAAGAAGATACTGGGGCCTTTAAAGGTTAGATCAGCACCTATGGATGAATGGATCCTGCATACAATGAACATTCTGATATTTGACTATAATACTGAATCTTAGGTAGGAAAACAATTTCCAAAGGAATGAGTAGACATTAAAATGCCAAATGTTTTAATTGAACATCTGAGAAGGGATTGTAGACAAGGAATTCCTAGGAATGATATATTCTCAGGGAATGGCAAAAATAGGAGGACTCAGCCTTCAGGTATATGTAGAAGGTGTGGCAAAGTCTGACGCTGGACCAATGAATACAGATTAACAAAAGACAGACAACGCAACCCGATACCATTGGGAAGTTCCTTGAGGGGTCTCTCACAGGCCCCCAAGCTAAAAGTGGCCCAGTCATTCTCAGTCACTGTGGAGGACATATCTCACAAGAAAAATTAAAAAATAAAAGCCTTTTGTAAAAGACCATACTGATCTAAATGATGGCAAACACATGGAGGATAAATAAAAAAATTCCAATAGGAAATAAGAAATATATATCCAAGCAGATTTCTGCAAATGATCAAAGAACAAAGCTAAGAGTGCATATAAATGGCATTGTAATTGTGGATTTGATAGACATAGGTGCATATGTGAGTATTATTAGCATCCAAGTTGGCATCTTCAAGAGGAAGATGTTCAATTACTAGGAATTAGGACCATATTTCAAGTTAAATGAATCACAAGAACGATTGACAATATTGGGCCAGAAGGTCAAATGGGAGGCTAGGGTCATTTGTGGCTAATATTGCAGTAAATTTGTGGGGCTGTGACCTACAACAGCAATAGAATACCCATGTTAACATTCCTGCAGTCCCAGGAACTCATAAGTCTGGGAAGGATATTATAAAGTACTATACACAAAGGTCACCAGCCATTCAGTCTGTACAAGAGTATAAAGCAATGAGCAAACATCTATAGGTACCAACAGCCCTACCTTTAAAATAGTTAACTGAGAAGCCTGTATGCATTAAGCAGTGGCCTCTAGTTGAAGATAAGTTGCACGCTTTAGAACAGCTGGTACAAGAGCAACTAGATGTTCTCCACATTGAAGAATTAACCAGCCCTTGGAATTCTCCTGTATTTTTTGTAAAAACAAATCAGGTAAATGGAGAATGATGACGGATCTAAGAGATGTCAATAGGTAATTCAATCTATGGGCCCTCTAAAAGCTGGAATTCATCTGCCTTCTCTATTACCAAAAGGATGGCCTCTTACAATTATTTATTTGAAAGATTGTTTCTTCACTATACCTTTACAAGAAAGAGATAGAGAAAAAATTGCTTTCACAGTGCCTACTTATAATAATTCTCAGCTTACTAGGAGATTATCAGTGGACTATCGTCCCACAAGGAATGCTCAATAGCATGTAGCTGAGAGTTTTACTTCCAAATCTAAAACCAGCAGGAAAAACAGAAACACTCAAAGATCACTCCTGTGGCACACTTCCTCCAACAGGGACACACTTGGTATTCCTTTCAAATAGTGCCACCCCCTGGAGACAAATATTCAAATCTCTGAGACTATGGAGAAGACCAATTCTCCCTCTATCAGTAATTGTTAATTTATCTATGGGCTGGCGTTGAGAATTTACCCATCCACCCTGGGAAGTCAAATGTAGTTGGCATTGTCAGGTCTTGATCGGGCCTCCATGCTGTTGCTATTATTTGGGATCAACCATGTTATGACGAAAAGCCATAATGTCAAAGAAGACTTCATGCTATTAGAATTATTCTATCCCTTTTCATGTAGTTATACCACTGGGGACTGGGCACCCTAAAATATGTTGTTCTCTACATTTTGACAAATTGTGAGTTTCTATAACATTCTACTTTAATTCCAAAAAGAAACTTCCTTGATGAAGAGTGAAAGCTATACTTAACAGCCTGGACCAGAGCACAGGCTGTAATTATAGAGCTATGTCTAGAGGATGGATACAGGATAGGGCATGAGGTGTGATGGTCTAGTGGCCAAAGACTGCTGTACAGGCTGATGATCTTGATTAAATGTCTTATAGAATTTACCAGTTAAATCAACTCATTACAAAGCTTTACTAGTAAAGTGCCCCTATTCTTGTTTTGGGGCTGCTGGTGGAACTATGAATGAACTTCACTTAAATAAACCTCCACATTCTGTAAGTATTCCTTTAAATAATTTGATTTTATTAAAGGACTAAGGAATATAGATCACATATTTCTTTTAAAAATATAGTCTTAACAATTTATATATAAAATTCATGCTATTGAACATGTTGTGTTACTTATACATAAATATCTGTGAAACACCAAAAAATAGTGAAGGTGCTATTACTTTAGTTACTTTTCATATGCTCAGTTATGTTTCTGAGCCTGCCCTAATTATTGGAACTAAGTTCCCTCTGGAGTTTTCCAGACCTGGCTGTCCTTACCACTATGATATTGCCTAGATCTCTATTAGTTTTTATGTTGCTTCACGTACAGAAAACTTAACAATACCTTAAAATAGTTTACATTCATTACCTTCTCTGTCCCTTTTCATAGTGATAATCTTATTTTATCCTTTTTGTGTATGTACATTATGTGAGTATGTGCTATATTTGTACATATATATATATATATGTACAGATACCAAAGGAGAATATAGATTTTGTTCTGTCACATACTGCCTTATTTATTTAAGACCAAGGAGCATTGTTCTCATTCTGCAGCCTCAGTGTCCCTCCTCCCTGTCTTCAACAGTGTTAGGACTAGAGATACAGGTATAGTTTAGAACAGGATATTTATTAGGATTCTGATGATTTGAACTCAGGAGCTCACATTTGTGTGGCAATTTCTCTTACCCCCTGAATAATGCTCATACCCCTTGTTTTTTCTTGATTATCCACTTTTCTTTTGATTTATCCACCTGAAAAAATGTTGTTTGCTACTCTTCTCTCTGTCCATAATTAAGTAGAACCATTATGGTCAGTCACATTCAGATTCTCCTTCGATGTAGGTTTCTTTATTCTCTCCTGATGCAAGAATGGGAGCTTCAAAATGGATTTGTAGAAAAATATATCAGTATCATCTGTTACACTTCTCCTGTTGATTTCTCTGACTATAAAATAAACATTTTATTGTGCTCACATGATAAGAATGTATGTCTCATTTTATTAGATAGCAAATTATACTTAAAGAGTTTGTTATAGCTGATACAATAGCTATGTCTCAATAGCATCATCTCCTTTTTATTATATATGGAACTCCTGGCCAGAATCAGTGCTCTGAAATATGACATGACATAAAATGAGTTTCAAATATGTTTTGTTGTTCTTTCAAAGGAATTCTTTGATCACAAAGAAAACAAAACATAGCAAAGAAAAGTTTCCAAGGATCTATGGTGCCTTTGATGATTTCCATTGACTTCACAAACTAAAGGAAAGACTAGAAGGCTTTGCAGACAATAGGTGTCATGTAGCAGTACTCACCAAGTATATTTTACATGGATGATTTTATGCAACTTCTAAATGTATACCATGTGTTTATGGCATGAATAGTTTCACTTTGGGTAGACTCAAGCTAAATCTCACTTACCCTTGGCAGTTCTAATAGAATTATTCAGGAACTTACATTCTCCACAGTAAGATTTCAATAGTTTTGAACATATTTATACATAATATTGACATTGAAAATAATTTGAATGAAGTATTTGATGGACACTTTAAATAATACAGGAAAATGGTTTTGATGACATTTCATGATATTTTGAGAAATTTTTCATAGAATATCTTTTAAGAATCCTTGGATAGATGAACTGATTCAAGTATGGTGCCTGGACACCATCAAAACTAACTTTCTGGGTTATGGGTGGAACTCAGTGGTATAACACTTGCTTAATAATCATAAAAGACTTATATTTGATATTCAACATTTGAAAATTAAGAAAATAAGCATAATTGAGAATAGAGTAAAAATAAATCAAAAATAAGAGAATAGGCCTAAATATCTTTAATTGATGGATAAAGGTAATTCATTGTTTGCTTGAGCCTTTTGCTTAATTCTTTGTGCTTTTGTTTGTGTAATTTCGAGAGTTGTCCACAAATTCTGATATATATATCACTACCCTCAAGGCAGCCTGGATCTCAGTATTTTCTTGTGTTGTATATGACAGTACCTTTTGCTCCTTGAAGTTTTGATTGTCTTCTTAAGAATGAAACAATTATTACAAATTGTGGATTTGAAAAATTGCTTCTACCAGATCAAATATCATGGTTCTAAATCTAATTATGAATTATTTTAAAATGGGTATTACCTTTAAATTTTATCTCAAAAGTTTAGTAAAAAAGTAGAATCTTTGTTTTATATTTATTTTGTAATAATTTTAGATTTACAGAAATTCTGAGAGGTGAGTAATAATTGCTCATATCTCTAATGTGAGTTCATCCTTTTGTTTTGTCCTTACACTTCTATTTATGCTTTCCAAGATGAGCTGTTAATACTGACACATTATTATGAACAAAAATTCATAATTCATAATGTTTCCCTAGGTTTTATATAATATTATATTCTCCTACAACATCCTTCTGAGATATCAGATTATATTAAGTTGTCATGTAGCTTCAGGATCCTCTTGGCATCAAGAGTTATTAAAGAACTTTCCATGGGTATTGACACTAATCAAAGTATTTATCACTATAATTATTAAGGGAGATTCCTTTGTCCCCTTCAGTGGATACAATTAATGAATAAGCTAATGAATCATCCTTATATAACTTCCATGTGGACAAAGACTGGGTTTGTGATGCACTCAACCAACCAAGCAAAGAAGGTGAATCATTTCCCATTCATCAACCTAGCACAATCCACAGAAGCAGTAACACTCCACAAAGAGAATAAAGCATGAAAGGATGTTCACCACCAGCCCTCCATTACCCTGGAATGATTGCAAACCATAATAGGTGACGACTAATGGATTTGTCTGAGGAGTTGCTTTGGATCATCAACACAGCAGAGAAAATTAGAAAGTGAATATGCAATAATGAATTGTGAGGATAAAAGTCACTCTAGTATAATTTCTATACCTTTATTTCTCCTAATACACAATGAAAAAAACTGAAACCAGTTATTATTTTTACCACTGTAATTTATCACCTCAATCCAACATATCTTTCTGCAAGTAATGGCTTTTGTTACACTTTCTTTTCTTCTGATCAATTCTAATGTGGATACATACTGTAAAATCATTTTTGTAGCTATATTATGATACTATAGCATAATATTTGTAGGCATTTCTAAAAGGTAAATACTTAGTTTTCAAAGTCTAGGAGTCTGAAAGACTTAAAATCAAGGCAATGGTAGGTTGAAAATTCGGTAACAGTGATTTCTTTTTCCAGGATGCCAACAGAAGCAGCTCTATTTCTCCCATAGCTGAACAATAGATGAAAACAAACCATAATTCTGTTATCAATATACAAACACAGTTTTTTCTTAAATACAATAAAATAATGTTTATTCTACAGCCATTTTGAGTATCAATAGTCTGAAAACATGGATTTAGCTTGTTCAAGTTGTTATTTTCCAAAGTGGAAACAGTTCCACAAAGACTTCATAGTTTTATAGAACAAAGCAATTCATAAATCAAGGCATGTTTCAAAACCATTGATGGGAACACCAAAAAGTAAATATGTTAAGATGAGGGAAGCCTTTCTATTGTCCCAATATGTTATCTGATGACATTAAGGGCTCTTCAATTGGTGTAAGCTAGAGTTCTGCTAAGTTAACAGCTGTCAAGATATTTTATTTATTATCACTACATGGTAGTTCTGAGTTAAAGGCTTCTAAGAAGGTTTTATTTATTATCAACATGTGTAAGTGCAGATACAGATTGGGGCAAGGAACAGCTGTTCCAGAAGGTTAAAGCTGGCCAAAGATAAAGCAATTAGCCTCTGATCCCATGGAAATTCTGATTTCTCACAGTACTAAAATTCCAATGAATCCATCAGTCTCTGAAGACTCCTATCAAGAGTTTTTGTTCCCAGGCAGACACAACTTATTTTCAGGAATTTTTGTTCACACTTTCTACTGCATTAATCTACTCATGGAGGTGAGGCCCACATTACCAAACAGCTTCACACTGGAGATTTAATTTTAGCATACATTTTTGTAAGAATCAAAACTGTTGTACCACAGCTAAAGGATTTGAGGAATACTTCTCTCAACCTTAAGATTGCTGACAAGGATCAGAGTATCACAAGCTCTGGAGCAGGTGGACTTCTATACTTCCAAAGGTTCAGCCATATAAGGTCCCCAGCAAAGGAATGAGAAAAAACATAATGCCATTTGGATACTCAAGTTTGTGGCTCATTCTCATTTAAACCAGATTATGTGTGAATTATAATCAAAGAGAACACACTGAGGTTTTTATCTGTTTCTTTGTTTATGTTTTTGGTTTTATTGTTGTTGTTTAATGTTCTAGAACCTGAATGTTATTTCAGAATGCCATGTACACAAAAGACTGTTTCACCTAGCACTCACACACCACACCTCAGGACTGATTTGTTTTATGAATGAATGCCCTACATCTGTGGATCCCTTAATCCAAAGTTTATGTATTCTTTTACTCTTGAAATTAACCAGAAGATATAAAACATCTCACAGATATCAACAAGTCTATTAGATTATCCCATCAATGAATAGGAAATGAAATTCTCTGCTCAAGATTTAACCTGAAGAAAATGTGCTGAGTCTTCTATAAAACACCAATGGGGTAATCTAATGATTCAGTCTATCCTGCTAGTTCTGGCTCCCCAAATCACAGCAGTGTTCAGTAGTTTAGGGGCTATCAGCCTCCCACCCTGTAGGAATTTTGTAGAATCATGTTCTGCGCCTGGAATTACAGCCATACCACAACCTCTTCTCGTGAAGATAATATTTTCCATCTCTAGTATACCTGCCTTAAGTATTGGACTCATTGTCACTAATTGAATTGTTGATCATAAATCAAGTAGATTTTCTGCAAAGGAGATATGATAAGTATGTTATTAGCCTCCTGAGGTTTTAAGTTCAAAATATCTTTCCAGAATGGTAAGGAAAGAGGTTGTATTTGGCTTAAGGGATTACTAAACTATGTTAGTCAATCATAGACTTATGCAATAATGGGCAAGAACTGCCTAATTTGAGTTATGATCAAATGATAGAAGCTTCCAGAACCAATAAAGGTTATTTCTTGGATCAATCATAGAACATACTTTAAAATTTTGCTGTGTATTTAGTGGGAGGTCCTACATTACTGGCAAAGTGGCTGTGCTTTGCTAAGTATGGCATACCCCAGTATATCTTCTGGGTTCAGGAATAGCTTCAGTAAGCATCAGCCTCTCCATCTGACCCTGCACCATGGTGGACTCAAGATTAGGACCCACAAATCTATTTTTTTTATTATTTACTAAATTATTTCTGATACTTTCAAAAATTTAAATCATAGTCTGCTTCATCAGAGGTTTTTTCTTCTCTTAGTGAACTAGGAATTCATTTTGGTTCAGTGAAGTTTATTAAATGATACACTTTGAATTGAGTTCTCTCATTTTAATTGGTAAATAAAATACTCAAAAAGTGGCTGGTCATTAGATTTTTGTGTGTGTATATCACAAGAAGGAGAATGGTTCAGCAGAGCTGTCAATGATAAACACTTCATAAATGTAGCTAGCATAGCATGTAATTGGTGTATATTATATGAAAGTGTAGATTTAGGATCATGTTTTCAGCTCTCTTAGATTGCAATGGTGGATAGATTTTATATGGACAGTGTTGTAATGTTGCTGGAAGTTCTGTAATATTTTACTGTTAGAAAGAATTATAACTTTGAAAATAGCTCTGAAGAATGGCACATAGTGTAGTTAGTTGGAAGATAAGTTAGATTTTACTTTAAAATTTCTCACCCATTAAGGAAAGGTACTGAGTAGCACTTTTAAAACTGTATAAGTTCCTAAAGCATAACATCACTTTTTAAAAAATTATTATAGCATTAAGCAAACTGCAAAATGTACAACACTCAGGAGAGATATATCCATATTTCTATTTTATAACTGTTATTTTGCTTGAAATAAGAACAGACTGATTTTTCAATAAGCAAGAGGCCAAGAAAACATTTCTCATTTGCTTTCAGTATGACCATTTCCTCTTAAGACCATTTCATGTTCACGCCTGCTCTGTTGACTATCACTGACACCTGCTTGCTCTGATTTCCCAGAATGTAACACAGACCGACTGACTGGTAAGCTTTATTTCCCTGCATATACCATTGCCTGAGTGAATTCTGTTGACTGTGAATATAAGGTGTATGGTTAAATGACTCACCCTGTTAGAGACACCTCCCAGGATGTACTGTTAACTAACTGATAGCTACTTGCTGTAGTTTCCTGGTCAACATTACTCAGCTTCCCATTACACTCAACCAAGGCCCTTTAAATGGGAGGGTTGAAGTAAATAGCAAAATGAGAGGCTGTCTCTCCTCTCTCTTCCATTTGAGAAACATCTCTGAAAGTTTCCTTAAATTGATTATAATATTTAATCACTTAATAGTGGCAATGCAATGAGAGCTCATATTAAACTGATTAATAAACTATGTAGCATAGTAATCTAATTTCTAGCTCTGAATATACAAATGTGGGGTTTTATAAAAATATTAATTTTAACCCAATTGCAATGTTTATAAAGTATTAATTATCTTTACATAATTGACTTTTTGAATGAACATTATTTTTAACATCGCTATATACCAAACTTTGATCATTAAAATCATAATGACAGCAAGAATGAGATTCAGACTGAGACCTGTCTCCTTCCATTTTATAATCCCCCCAAAATGAATGTCTGTTTTGTTTAGTGTGTCAGTTACAAGTTGTTATGGATAAATGGTCAGAAAAAAACATAAACAAAGAAGAATGCTGAGGGATAATGCTTGTGAACACTGTAAATATTTGTCGCTCATATTGTTTTAATAAACTGCTGATTGACCAGTAGTCAGTCAGGAAGCATAGGTTGAGCAAACAGACTAAGAGAATTCTGGAAAGAGGAAAAGCAGAGAAATACAGTTATCAGCCAGAGGCAGAAGAAGCAAGATGAGAATGCCTTACTGAGAAAAATTAACAAGCCATGTGGCTAAATATAGACAGGAATGATGGGTTAATTTAAGTTGTAAGAGCTATTTAATAATAATAAACAGTTTATAATTAATATAAGCCACTGTGTGTTTCATTGGGATTAAACAGCTGTGGAACTGGGTGAGATGAAAACTTCCATCTACACCATTGTGTTCTCTAAACTATTTCTTTCACTGAGAGATGGCTGTTCTCGTGGGTTAGCAAATGAACACTGCCATACATGTAGTCCCTAATGAACCTTTTATCTGTTGTTAAGAGCTCACGAAGGGCAAGAAGTCCAGGATCTTCACATAGATACTTCTCTTGTTAATGGGGACTCATTAGGTAACATAATTATATCTAAGACTTTGTCACATAGGGACTTAGAATTTCAAAACATGGACATTACCTCATCATCCTCCATCATCGTACTTAAATCAAGAAATCAGTGGTAGCCTGGGGGAGCAGTTGGTACCAGCGTCTGACAGTCATCAGCTCATTGAATATGAAAATTTAGATTTTCAGCTTTATTTAGTATTATTGGACATTAATGTTTCAACAAGGCCCTTGCTATGATTCACTTCAGCTGACAGCCATGCATAATAGGAACATCAAATTCTAAAAATTAGAAAAAAGCTCTTGATAGTGACAAAATGAAAGCTATTAAAATAACATTTATTTTATTTGTCACCCTCAGAGATTTCTTTCCCTAAGCAAAGCATCTGAAAACTGATGTAAGGAGTGAACTGTGAAGTGTATTTACATAGCATGTGGGTGGTTATGTTTCTTTGAATTAGTAAGGATACAGCTTAGGTGTGAATATGCCACAATAGTTATGAATAGTTATGAATGGAGAAAAATACATAATGATTTTGACACATGAGATTCCTGGTATTCATGCATGGTATAAACTAGAAGGATAGACAGTACTGCCTCAGAGAACCTGTCCTTGTTGAAGACTGAGCTTATTTTGACCAACTGGTTAGATCTAAGTGTTATTGACCAGGATAATACTTGCAGTCATGGGAATGAAAGGATAGAATACTACCAAGAAAAATAGTCAATTGACAAATAAAAGTAGCATAAATCATATACTTACTTACAGTATTAAAATTGCAAGATTTAGAGTAGCTAAAATAATTTTTGAGATAGTGCTAAATTTGACTTTAATACTTTTACAATTTTCGTCAATGATAAAGTCACAGATACCATTGATACTATTGTGTCTTGCTATTTAAAACTGTAATAGCTTGTGGTAATTTGTACACATCATGTTTAAAATACATTTTATTTTACAATCCATTTTTATGCTTCTAATTTAATGTATACAATAGTCTTGTCTCTTATTTTGTCTAACAGAATTATCCTAAATATTAAGAAATACTTTGTTTTTTGATGTTTGACAATGAATTCTCCTTTAGAATTCTTTTAAGAGAATAATAAATAATGTTGTGTATAAAGGTTATGCCTATTGAAAGGGTTATTCTTCAAATAAAAGTAAAGTAATCAGACTTGAGTAGTACTTTTGTAAATGTTCAGTAAACACTGTTTATTTGTTATTCATCTTTATATTTACATTAACTTTATTTGTAAAATATTGGATTATTCACCTACTCAAGTGTGAAATAATAAAGTGATTTACTTACATCAACAATAGTGAAGTCACAATCTGGGCATATATAATGACTTTACTCTTTTTCTAAAGTATTTTATTAATTTATGTTTTTCTTTTTTAACTTATTTTTATTTAATGCACATTCATATTTTGCCTGCAAGTATGTCTGTGAAGGTGCAAGGTCTCATGGAACTAGAACTACAGACAGTTGTGAGCTGCAACATGTGTATGGGGAATTAAACCCGGGTCCTCTGGAAGAGCAGCCAGTGCTCTTAACTACTAAGTCATCGCTCCAGCCTTATTGAAAATAGATGTTTTGATAAAATTTATTCTGCCCATGACATTCCCTACCCAACCTCTCTTAATTAACCATTCCTCTATTAGATGCAAAATGAGGATCATTAAAGTGCAGTTTAGGAAATAAGCAAAGCACTTCAACTTAGATGCATGCAGTCAGCCAAGATCAATAACTTTGTCATGCTCACATCTGAGTCAAAAGGAAATCTGAAGGCCACCTGGCTGTTTGAGAAAACCAGTGTGCCTAATGAGAAACTCAGCGGGCCATGTGAAGCATCAGAGAAGAAATGACTCAGAGATATTGTTCCTGAAGCATCAAGAGTGGTGCATGGTAACTTCTCTTTTGTACTTGTGACTTAAACTCCATCTCTATGATGGAAGATTTGGGATATTTTATCTAAATTTTAGAATTCTTCTTAGCATCAGAGGTCACTTGCATATTCTGTGAGAAGTAAAAGGGACTGGGTAAAAGGGGTTCAAGTGCTTTTTGCCTAACCACATAGCTCAAAATAATTTTTGTTGATTATTAATTGGTGAATTTATTCATTTATGTTTGAATTTTGCCTGACCTACAAACAAAGCTCTAAATGAAAAATTAACCATACAGCATAGTCATTGAATTTCCCATGAAAGTAGGATTACCTCTAGAAGCTACGGTTTGAGTCACAAACCAAAATAATTTAACATAATTTTGTCCTTTATTTTTTAAATTTGAAAACTACATTCCATTAAAATTAAGCACAGGCTTTGAAAACCTTAACTAGACTTCTTTTAGTGATTTCTGGTCTAAGTTTAGAAAAAATATATATATATAAGTGTTCCTTGACAGTAGAACCACCCTGGTGTTTGTGCTCAGACAATTCTTAAGTTAATTCCTACATTTTATTCATTTTATTATCAGCTGGAACATTGCAAGAACGTCATGGCATGTCATGGCCATACTCACCAGTTCTATGGTTGGTCAGAATACATGTCTGACCCACCCATAGGCACCCATAGGCCATCCATAGGTACCGGAACAATCAGCGTCTCCTAAATTAGCCACTTACCATCTATTTAAGGAAGGAATGATAGCTGAATTTCTCATCATTATTTACTTTAAAAGATGTTATTAAAGTGATCCAAAAACATAAGATGATTATATCATTGATAGTACCAACATTAACAAGATTATACTTATTATATAGATAAACAAAATGATATTAGTTTTAGTTGATTTTTAGGTAACATATAGTGTGATTTTTGAAGAAAGTGACATATTTATTCTGAAAAATTGAGATACAAAAGCAAGCAAAATTAATTAGGAAATTTAAAAATTATATTATTATTAATCTTTATGAAGTTCTACATATATATCTGATTAAAAATTCTATAAAATTAAAACATATTTTAATTCTTCATTGTTCATTTTATAACTATAATTTGTTAAATTTAATGTACTTTTAGAATACTGTAACTACAAAATTGCACATTTTATTCAAGATCATTTAGAACAAGTTCACCACCTTCTAGTTGTAATGTTATATTACCCAGACTCACTTAAAAATCAAAGCTGGCTTTAGAGGTGAACAATGGCTATACTTCTCTAAATCCAAGCTTTTTGCTAAAAGAAAAATTCAGCGTTTCTCTCGTATGTCAGGAGCCATCTTATATGGGACAGAAAGAAGAACGACCTTAGGAAAAATTTAATTTTCTCCATACCTATTATGTCTGCATTGTATCTTTCATTGACTATATGTCTATATGAAAAATGATTAAGTTTTCCATAATGAACAAAAGATTTTCATGCAGTAATTTTTGAAGTTCATGTTGGTAGAAGCTGCTTGTTTGTTCCCAGCTGATGTGGGATTTTCCCCTGTATGCTGTGATTACCATTAATGAATAAAGAAACTGCTTTGTACCTATAGCAGGGCAGAACTTAGATAGGCAGGGAAAGAAAACTAAACTGAATGCTGGAAGGAAGAAGGGCGGTGTCAGAGAGAAGCCAGGGAGCTACTGACAGAGTCAGACATGCAGAAATTTTGCCAGTAAGCCACTGTCACATGGCAATATACAGAATAATAGAGATGGGTTAATTTAGGATATGAGTTTAGCCATATACACTTAAGATATTGGATAAACAATATTGTAGATAATATGGTTTTCTGAGTGGTTATTTTATGGCTAGTTGTCTGGAACAAACAAGCGATCCTTCCCCCAACACCGGGCTGCCCAAACCATGAAATAATCTCAGAGAAACTACATTATTTGTTATATTGTTTGATCAATAGTTTAAGAATATTTCTGGCTTACTCTTCTTTTTGAAATTAACCCATTTCTATTAAACAGTGTATTGCCACATGGTTGTGGCTTACCAGGAAGGTTCCAGCACATTTGTCCCCAGTGGCTGCTACACTGATTCTGCCTTCTTTCGTCCAGCATTCAGTTTATTTTTCCCAACTAGCTCTATTCTGCCCAATCACACCTATCACAGAACAAAAATGTTTCTTTATTCATAACCAATAAAAGCAGCACATGCATATACAGAAGGACTTCCCACACCACTTTCAAGGAAGTAACTCCACCTGGTTGATATGATGTCATGATGCTAACAGTGCTACTTTAAGACCAGTTTGGGGTATCAGCTACTCAAAATGGTTCCTGCTTGGATAGCTGTAATGGTGCACCTTCTTTAAACTTTCTGGTTAAGACTCCAAATAAGAACTTAAAAAAACTCCTATTGACTACTCAGAGACTGTTTGTAATTATACCAGACAGTAATATTAAAACTTAATCATCAATTTAGTTTTACAAGATCCCATATAAAGAACATCTCCCCCATGGCAGCTTGAACTAATTTTAAAAGATGATGGCCCTTCTACCAACAAAGTTTGTCCTCATGGTTAGGTACATCTGTTAGGGGTTAATTTTAAGTGGTATATGGTTGGGAATTGGGGTGGAAGTTTTGTAGGCTCAGGGATCTCACTAAACCGAAAAGTAAATTGAATGGGATAATAGGTAGATTAGTGTGAGCTTACTCACACTAATAACAGTGAATAATAGAGTAATAGAGTGAATACTTGTGAGTTACTATTTATAGATAATTTTCATTGCTATAGATTTTTGTATAGATAGAAATTCAAATTATATTTATTATAATAAATATGATCTTATTTCTGTTTACAGTATTTGTACATCTATGCATGCATGCTTTAACCTGTGTTTAATAGGTATAATGATGGAATTTTAGAATATTTTTATATTACATTATACATTTCTACCTGTGATTAAAATAGATTGTTTACATTTTGAAGTAATTTTCCTTATTTCTTTATTTGCTGCACATTCGTTTTAAGATTTTTTTAATATTCTAATATGAAGTCTTAGTCTTTAAAGTAATGGGTATTAAGTACTATAGGTCAATAGTCATCCATGTTTGTCATTGTTATGAAATTGCTGGGAGTCCCAAGCAGAGGAGACCTGGCAGTGGGTCTCCAGAGCAGCCAGCTCCCAGCAGGGCACAGGCGCACCATGCAGCAGGTTTTTCTGCAGGCCCCCAGCAGCTTCCTGCTGGGTCCTGGCAGAGGCAGGTCCACAAACCAAGGTGGCTGGCCCCAGCCCTGCTGCGTGGGCTGGTTCCAGCAGGCTCAGTGAGTGATATGGCAGCAGGTGGGAGGTACATGGACAGCCACATCATACAGAATAGAATTGAATATTTATTAGTTGAATTGTGGAGGGGAAGGAAAAGTGGAGAAAGTGTGTGTGTGTGTGAGAGAGAGAGAGAGAGAGA
>LOEQ01007017.1:1741-25334 GCA_001685075.1 Bramus lutescens | reverse complement strand
GTGTGTGAGAGAGAGAGAGAGAGAGAGAGAGAGAGAGAGAGAGCGAGAGAGAGAAGGGGGAGCGGGAAAGGGAACAGAGAGAAAAGCCAAGATGGCAAGAGGGAGGGGCTGCAGGGAGTGGGCATGGCTTGTCTCTTAAAGTGTCAAAGAATCATGACAGTTATAGTTAGACTAATCAGGTTTTTAGATACATAGAAATTGTATTCCACATAGACAGGTAATCTTAAACTACTGTAATATGTCATTTAAATAAATTAGTGTTCTGTTGATGTTAGACACAAGTTGATCCTGGCAGCACAGATCTATTCCCAAATGTATGTTGAGCACCCAAGACACTCTACTTGCAGCTTGTTTTCTTCTTGACAAAACAGCTCTTTGGGAAAGAAACTGGTTAAATACTAAAAATACTGTTCGTTTTACAAATTGAGATCAATTAAATCAATTCCATACACACAGAGAGATTTTTAGTGGCCAGAGTATCAAGGAACCCAGAGTTCAGGAGCCAGGAACTCAAACCAGAAGCTGTGCAAGTTTCCACAAGGCAGGGAAAGCAGTGGGGTCGGGGGTGGANGGTGGGGGGTGAACAGAAGTATGTACTAGCTCGAGAAATTGCCAATTCACCATGCAGTCGCTCTGCCATGGTGGGGTTTTGGTTAAAAACTGCTTAGTAGGTAAAATAAAGCCAGTCAGGTGGGTGTGGGAGATGTTCTGGGCTACAGACCTTTGGGACCTTTGAGGCTGGTCCCAGTATGTGTAGAATGGCTGTAACATGAGGGTCTGCTTCCTGGGGTTTCTGTCCTGCCCAGTTCCCATAGCTGGTAAGCCCCAAAGAAATCACACAGAGGTTATAAGTAATAAACTGATTGGCCCATTAGCTTAGGCTATGCATTCGCTCTTATAACATATACCAGCCCATTATTCTAATATATGTAGGCCACATGGCTCAGTAGCGTTTTCAGCAGGGAAGGTCACATCCTGCTTCTTCAGTGATCTGGGCAGAACTGCCAAGGGAGCTTCCTGCTTCCCAGAATTCTCCTATTCTTATTGCCCCACCTCTACTTCCTGTCTGGCTACTGACTAATCAGCACTTATTTAAAACATAATTGACAGACAGAATTGTTTTACCACTCCACATGGGCACCCAATGTAAAGGGATTCTATATCGTAGTCCTACACTAGCTCAGAATTGAGTATAATAAAGGGTTCTTTATTTCAGGGTAGACCCACAGATCACAGCCCTCTGCATTAACAGGGAATAGGAACCAAATACCACAGTCAAGAGAGAGAGGTTGCAAGCTTTATGACTGCATTTATAAGATAAGAGACCATGCCCAAGTGGCCTGCTGTCTTATAGGCTATTGGCTGAAGGGGTTCCCATAGCATTTTCACAGTAGTGTTTCTTCCTCCAAAACATTTTAGTATTTGTGAGAGATGATTTTACAAAATAAACATTGTAATGAATTTCTATGTTGTCACCTACAAATTAAAATGTATTTCAGATGCCAACTTTTAAAAAGCTGGTCATGTTTCTAATTTTACTTTATTATATTTACTTTTTGCATTTGAATATAGAATAAAATAGCTTTTGAGGAAATACATACATGTTGAGATTTTGTAGTTTATAGTTTTCCACTGAGAGAATTTAAATACGGTACTGATAGAATTTTGTAAAAATGTACCTCAAAACTTAGATGGCACCCTAATAATATATTATATATTTTCTCCATTTCATGAGTATATACAGTGTATCATGATTACATTCAACACTATGCCCTGTTATATCAGTTCTTTCTCTTGTATAACCTATAGCTACTACCAAAATAGTTCCCATTCTACTTCAATGACCCTTTTTAAATAATTTTACTTTTAGATTCATTAAATGTAATTAGGATTGATAGCATGAGCATGGGTAAGGGTTATTTTCTGTAGGGTAAGCAACTTATCAATGGCTATAAGCTGAAGTAAATAGCACCACCTACCTCAGTAATTAGTAATGTCACTACCTTCTCTAGAAGAGTTGAGCTTGTACCTGCCTAGAATGCTAAGCATAGTAATGTTAGGCAGGTACATAGAATTACTTTCTTTTTGTCCCTTAATCATAACCCCTGAAAAAGCCATGGACCAACTTGGACTTCAGCCATGAATGCAGTAGTTAATTTATCATTGAATAGTATTTTATTGCTTCACAAAAATTTCCTCCATCCTTCATCTCTCACATTTCTTTTAAACAAAAGATAAATTCCATGTGTATCTTTCTAAATGGGTTCTTCTAAGATCCTTTTTTGAAAGTGACTCAAAATGTAATATATACAGTTTTTCAAAACTAGAGGTGCATTTTGTTAATAAAATTTATAATATCCTAGAAATTTGAAGGTGAAAATTAGATAAATTCAGACAGGTGAAAACTGTATGTGTGTGTGTGTGTGTGTGTGTGTGTGTGTGTGTGTGTGTGTAGAGGGTAAGTAGAATACAATATATAAAGGATCAAAATTATAAAAGTAAAAATTTAATAATATAAAAAAAGGTAAAGGAAAATTAAGTTGGCTTCAGTGTGGGTGATGGTACACCTCAGGTGAAAAGAATAAATTTAGAATGCACTTACTTAAAGGAGAGTAAAACAAAAGATTAATCAACTGCTCTTCTTATTCTGTAATATTCCAAATTTCCATGGTTTACCTATATATTCTTCTAGGAATTTAGCTGATGTTAGATAATGAAAATTGCATTTTGTCTATAAATTATATAAAATGAGTTCAATAATGATAATATTTAGCTTAACTATTTTTATTCAATGTAGAATTTTCTATATGGTCTATTGCTTAAAAAGTGCTGAAAAAGTACAAAAAAGCACTTGGTGTACAGAAATCATATTTAATAGCAAGCACCTACATAATGAGTCACAAACATCTGTCCGAGGAGATCTGAGTTCTTCCTCTGATCTCAGGCATACTCATGGTAAACAAACACATATTGTGGGAAGAAACATATACAAAATAAGTATACAAATACATAAATCTTTAAATATTCAAATATTAGTAATTTAGGATTGATCTGCATCAAAAATATTTTTATTTAGTCTTTATTTTTTATTTAAATCATTTTTACTTGTTAGGTATATTCATATATCATTTAGAAAATTTTCTTTGAATCAAAACACACCATGAATGCCAAATCATTTTTTATTCCTGTTTTCGAGTGTCCATAATTAAATGAAATCAATATTATTATTCTGAAATAAATTATACTCATACATAAAAACATACATTTGTTTATTAATAGTTTAAATTTTTGTACTCAATTATGCTTCTCAGTTTACACTTGTCATAGTTTGAATACACACTAAACTAAACATGTTATATATATATNTATATATATGGGAAATTTCCAGACAGTAGTAAAATATGAAAACAAATTTAACATTTTGCTACTTAGTCATATCAATTCATTACATCATACTTTTAAAACTATTGCTAAGTCAGTTATTTTCTAACTATCTGGACTTTCTGTAAGATTTGTGGGCAAAATCATAATTCAAAGAGAAGTGTAGGAAATGGGATACTTTAGTTGCATGCAAACTATGTTTGTATCACATTTGTTTTACTTGACATAATCATTTCACCTGAACATATAGCCTTAATATTTCATAAACAAAAATATTTGGAAAATTTCAGCTAAAGTAATATAACTTATTCTGTGACTCCGTTATTGTTTGAAGGCATTAGGTTTCTGCAATTTGTGGAGTTTGGCCTTACTGGCTTTAGTTTATGAGATACAAGGCATTCCAAACTGGTAATTTTCTACCTATTATCAAGACCCACAGGCATTTGAGAGAAAAGACATTCATTCTTGCAAAGAAGATATTATGCAGGGTGAATAAAAACAATATCTTACATTTATATCCTTTCTAGTATAACTTAGAGGAATTAAAAGGTGATATGAGCTTGACTGAGATCTTACATTATTTAATTAAGATAAAGGGAGAATTGAAATCATTTGTTTATATGAACACACTTAATATACTTACATACTTAATCAATAACAAAACATGATATATTATATGTAATAATATCCCACATTATTTGTTAAATATTTCCAGCATTAATCTCTTTAGTATATATTTAATTTATTTTAGAATTTAAAAACCTTTCACAAAATTTAGGATGAGAGACATGTAAAACAATATGTACATGTTAAGGTTTTATGCATGATGTTTTTTTTTCAGTAAGAATTCACAAATAATTGACAATTCTATGTAATGATTCTGGAATCTAGTGTTATGATGTATCATTTAGAAACCTGCATCTTTCATATATTTAATATGAGATCATGTTATTCAGTGTGATAGTTTAAATGAAAATGGTCCCATAGGTATGTGAGGCCTTGTTGGAATAGATGTGATGTTGTTGGAGGAAATGTATCCCTGGGGCTCAACTTCCATGTCTCAGAAGCTCAACCCACTCCTAGTGTATTACATTCTCTTCTTGCTGCCTGCAGATAGAGATGTAGAACTCAGTTCCTTCTCCTGTTAAATGTCTGCCTGCATGGCCCTAATGCTCTCTGCCATGATGATAATGGACTAAAGCTTTGAACTGTAAATCAGCCCCAATTAAATGTTTACCTTTCTCAGAGTTTCCATGGTCATAGATTATCTTCACATCAATAAAAATGCTAAATAAGACATTTAGATATAAATCTAAAAAAAATAAAAGAAAAGCTACTAGTAATGGATATCAAGATTTATTAGAGAGTTTCATTAATTAAAATATTTTAATTTTATAATACTGTTAGGTAAAGACATTAGAATAAACTAGAAACTTCAGATACAGAATCATATATCTACAATCAAATGATTTTCAATTAGAATATAAATATTGGGAAGCATAAATTTTAAGTCAACATTGTTATGATAATTGTTCAAACTTCTATACTAAAACATGTTTACTCATCCCATTATATATAAAAAACATATCAAAAGGAGTTTTTCTGTCTTTTAGATTTTGTTAAGTTACTTGATTGATAATTTCATAAATATATATGTATATATAATATATTGCTGTTATTCTTTTTCCTGCAAACCCCACTGCTCCATGTCTATAAACTCTCTTCTCCTTCCTGCCAGTCCCATTCCAAGTTTCAAGACTTTTGGAATCTTGTGTGATGCTCATAATTTTATCAGGGTCAATTCTGTTTCCATCTGATTAAAACTAGACTGAAATCTTGAGAGGGCAGTGCAAGTATTAAAGTTGATGATCCCACCCCTTCTCTCTCGAATTTTTCCATAAGAAGTTGTTTACTGGAGAAGGAACAGACCCCCTTAATGCCTTCTACATCCTTAACAGGATGGCAATGTGCCCAGTTTCATTTAGCAAATTTTTGGGTTCCCTTATGTTAATGTATACATGAGAATTTCACTTATTTTTATGGTTTAAAATAATCCATTGAGTACCTGAGATTATTTTTTAATCCATCCATCTTCTTCTTACATTTCAATTACTTTTATATTTTGATATTATGAGTGACTAAGTGATGCTGGCATATCCATTTGAATGTATATATTTGCTAGAATTTGGTGTATATCTCAAGTAAACATTTTATTTTTGCTTGTTTGTCACATTATTATTTTTATTTTACTCTTTGTTTTGGAGAAAATGTAAAACTTTCCATGGTGTCTGCTGCATTTGACATTTACATCAATGATGAATGAGCATTCTACTTCCTATCTATTATGAGAGAGGGTAGGGGAGATCTTAGTACATGTGAAGTGTAATCTTCTTGTGGATTGATTTGTTTTTATCTGGTTTGGAAGCACAGTCCCTTCTATTGGGCTTATTTGTCTTTTGTCTACCTTACTGATTGAGTTATTTACATTTTTTTCAATTAATTTTTTCATTTGCTGTATTGAGTCATAGGAGTTTTTTATATGTACTGAGCTTCATGCTCTTACAACATTTTCTGTGTCTCTGTGTTCTTTAATATATACAATATTGAAATTTTATGAAGTCTAATTTACCTCACTTTGATTCCCTAGCTTTTAATTTTGTATCTAAGAAGCCATTGCTAATTTCAAGTTCTTTAATATTTTCACCTGTTTTGTTGGAGCTTTAAACTACTACCTCCTAAAGATGTGTTTTGTTTAATTTGGCCTTATTTTACATGTGGTGTAAGATCAAGAAACATGTTTGTTATTTGAATAACCAGTGTTCATTTTAACAACTGACAAAAGAAATAAGTATTCCCCTATAGGAAATTTTAAGACTTGTTGTAAACCAGTTGGTTATATTTGTAAGGGTTCATATCTGAACTTTAAAGTAAATTCTCTTGGTCTTGTATTTTTCCCCATACAATTAATAATTGGTTTGTAGTAAATTTTAAGTTATAACCTGATAAGCTTCAAACCTAGAACAAATGGCTGGGGTTACTGTTGAATGTGGGTCTAGCTTCCAAGTTCTCTTAGCATTCCTCAGTCCATACTTGTTATAGGGTATGGCTGGCATACCTGACCATCTATCCTGAAATTTCCAGACAGGGGGCTTGGCTGCCCTACACCTGAATGTCCTTTCCTATATAATGTAGACATTTGGTTAACTGCCCCATTTTGTACCTTTGGCTGCCCATGTCCTGTACATGGTTTCCCTCACTCACAGTGTACTCATCCATCATGACCAAGATCAGTCTAGCTATGTCCTCTTCCAGTGTCCTACCTTCACCTATCAGCTTCCTTCTATCTAGAATAAACTTTCTCCTCTACCACACTTAGTAGCAGTCATGTCCTTTCCTTTTTAATTTATTTTCTCATAAACAAAATACATTTATTTTAGGTTATTTTGAATAATAAGTATACTTTAAATTTCATTTAACAATTAGTATGGGTAATTTCATATCTACCAGTAATACCATTCAGAATTTGAACATTTCTTTGACTTGGCTCTTTAGTTTGCATGTGTCTATCCTGAATACCTGGGCTTAAATATTACTGCCCTCTTTCATCTTTGCTTTGTTTTCATTTATGACTTTATTTTTATTTTTCAGTGTAGATATCTCATGATATTTTCTACCTTCTGAAATAGTTCAGATCTTTAGAATATGATCTTTAAAATACATCTTAAAATATCTGTTGTATGTAGCCGGGAGATGGTGGCACACACCTTTAATCACAGCAATTGGAAGGCAGAGATATGTGTATCTCTGTGATTTTGAGGCCATTCTTATCTAAAGAACAAGTGCCAGGACAGACTGCAAGGCTATGCACAGAAATTCTGTTCATGATAACAGAAGAAAACAAAAAAACAAAATGTTTTGTGAGATAATAAATTCCATTGAGTGGTGTATTGAACACCATCTACATCTAAAGTGTAAACTTTCAACTTTGTTTCAAATTGTCATGCAATTTCAGTAGTTTGTTTTAATGTAGATAATTTTGACTTTATTTCTAATAGATTTTCAGCTTCTTAGAGTAATAAATTTATAAATTTCAATAAATTTCATATTTCCACCATCTAATTATATACATTCTGTCCATTTCTTTATCTCTTAGCATCCTCCGGGCTAACTTGGGTTGTGTTCATTTTTCCGCATTATTTTTCCCTGTTCCTTGTACATCCAATAGTTTTAATTATTTTATTTTCCTTCAGCTTTGATGATCTATCATATGTTTGCATCTTCCCTTGCTACATTAAATGGACTGCAACATTTTGAACCTAAGCCATTGACTCTTTAGCTCTTGCATGTTTATCTGTGCCTCTTAATAATTTCTTTCTGGAATTTTCATTTTTCAACTCACTGTTCTGTTTTATTTGGTTGTTTTTATTTTGTATTCTTGGTTCACAGAGCACAAAGTATACAGTCAATATAAAGCACTTTAATATTAATGGTAACATTTGTGCACATTAGGATAGATGTCTTCAAAATTATTCTTTGACTAGTTATCATATAAATCTTTCTTTGTATGCATTCTAACATATTGTTGAGAAGTTAAATGTTAGCATATTGAAATAAAACACACAAATCAGATTATTGTTCTAAGGGATTACTATTTTCAAATCTTTCTATTTACTGCATGTAGTAGTTGATGTTGACTTAAAAAGGAAACTACATTTCCAGTCTATGTTCCTCCATGTGATTACTGAGGTTCTGTTTACTTTTCCATATTGGGGAACTTTACCTAAGACAAATATCCTTAAATTTCAAAACATAGTTCTATGGATGTCACCACACATTTTTGGAGACACAGGTTCAAGGCTGTTTGATTCTGGGGCTTCTTGGCCTCTCATAATTTCTTCTCCTTTTACTACTTGAACTAGACCCAACTCTTGGCTCTGACCCAAGAATATCAAATACATAACAATAAAATGTATAAAGTTCTTAAGATCTAGTTCTGGAATTTGCGAAACATAATTTTCACCATATTCTATTATATATAGTAAAGTAAAATCCCACCAATTTATACAGAGGTACAAAGATCTTTAAAAAACTGCAATTTCTTGTTGTGATCTATTGACTAAATCTGAAAATAAAAGATCTCTAGTTAGGTACATTTACTTATCCTCTCATTTAAAAAGAGTGCTTAATATTTTCTATGTCAGAATGTCTTTCTATTCTAGAAAAAAATGTTAGTATTCTTGTGGTTTTTCAAATTTTCTGTCACTGAGTTTTTATAATTGAAAGAGGTAGAGTTTATTCCTCTATGAGACTTGGTGCTCACAACTACCTGCAAACTATGGGTTCCCTGAACTTCTGCCCAACTCAAAACTTCTCTCTATGTAGGTGTGCAGCTGTTAAGTATTTAAATAAATTTGTTAGTAATTCTAAATCTAAGATAATGCAGGTACTGAATTAAGACCTACTTTATTGCTGCAACCTCAACATTTGGTGGAAAATCAAAATTATTACACTTACAACAATTTTCTTAAAATCATAACGGAGCTAAGTTAATTTGCTTAATAAATAAATAAATAAATTCAAGAATTGTAAACCAACCCCAAGATAATTAGACAATATCACCATCTAGGAATTTAACAACCTTTTGTTTCTACAATAGATGGATTTTTGCAAGAGCTATATTACCTCCCTGCTTGGTACATATATTTTTTTTGCCATGGCAGCTATTGGTTTTGATCTTCATATTATATCTTTTAAAATGGATTGATAAAAGAGTCAAGAATGAGAAAGCTTTAGAAATGATACAGTCTTTACAGACTGGTAATGAGAAATCAGCTGAAAGGACTCATACCATTGAAAATAATAACCTTAATTTGACATGCAAAATTCAATATGTGTCAATAGGTTACAAAACCTTACAAAATGGTAGTGAGAGATTGTCTGAAAGGATTCATACTGTTGAAATTGACAATGAAAATCTGTTAAAATATTATGATAAAATAGCAGATATAACATCCCTCCAGTAAGGCATACAGTAAGGCAATCTGCATGCCATTCAAATAACCTCTAAGGATGAGAAGATATCACTAATGAAAAATTTTAAACTTTGGATTTGGATGTGCAGAATAAGAACCAGAAATTAATTGATTTGATAAAGTCATTAAAATATTAGCAGGTCAAGAGATTCAGGCTTTACAAAAGACAGTGATAAACTTGTCAGAATTGATAAGTAAAGGGAAAAGGGACAGGCAAATGGTATAGAATTGCCAGTACCTCTCAGAGTCAGAGATGACTTACCAAGAGATTTAACTATCTGACTTTTTATTTCCTCTGAAAAGCCAGCAAATACTCAATACCGAAATGGATATACAGAATGTAAATGGGAACCAACAGGTATGGAAGATCTAAAAGATATTAAGCAAGCAATAGTATCTTATGGCATGCATTTACTATTTAGTAGGGAGTTGGTAGAGATGCGGAATTCAAGCAGTAGGGTTAATTCACATGACTGGCTACAATTAGTCTCAGCAGTGTTAGAAGATGGACCACAATTACAGTGGAAATTCTATTAGAGAGAATAAAGCCCTGGAACATCCAGCTAGAGTAAAAAAAATGTTGAGGCCTGCCAAGATCAAATTATTGATAATGGCTGTTATGCTAGTACAGAGTCTATCTATTTACACTGAAAATATCATGTCCCTTGAATGCTTGGGACAGGATTCAAGAACTAAGAAGAAGAATTTAAACATTTAAATATATACTAAGGTCATATAAGACCCAAGAGAAACCTTAAGTGACTTTTTTTTAAAAAGGTTAACTAAAACTGTCCAAATAGGGCTAACAGATCCAGAAGCTAGATGAGTATTTATTGAACCTCTAGCTTCTGAAAATGCCAACTTAGAATGCAAAAAAATACATTTGACTTTAAATGTCAAATCAGTACCAATGGATCAATGGATCCTGAAAATAATTAATGTAGAGTCTTTTGACCATAATACAGAAGTTTGGGAAAGAGAGGCAATTTCCAAAGGTATGAAGAAACAACAAAACACCAAATGTTTTAATCTTGGTGAATAAGACATTTGAGAAGAGATTGTAGATTAGACATTTCTAGAAATCATGTGTCTTCGGGAATAAGAAAAAGAGAAAGTTTCAACTTTCTGGATTAGGTAGAAGATGCAGCAAAGACCAACATTGGACAAATGAATGCAGATCTCTCGTTTGCCATGAGACAAAAAAAAGGCAATCTGTTGCCATCAGGAAACTCCTTGGGGTGCCTCTTGCAGACTCCAAGGTCAAATGCATTCCACTTATTCCCTGTAACTGTGGAGGACATGCCTCCCCCACAAAACTAGAAAATACAATACCTGTTGCAAAACAAAACAAAACATGCTACTCTGGATGATGGAATAAACTTGTAGGATAAATAAAATAATTCCAGCAGAAAATAGGAAAACTATATTACGGCAGACTTCAATAAATAATGCCCAAAACTGAGAGTGCAAATAAATAATACTGTGATTGAATAATTACTGCACGTGGGTATGGATGTAACTATTATTACTCCAGAATCTTGGCATCAAAATTAGCCTCTTCAGAAGTCATGTATGCAATTTCTAGGATCTGGAACCTTAACTCAAGTAAAACAAAACATGAGCTTGGTTGAATGCATAGTGCCAGAAGGACAGAGAGGAAGTCTGAGGCTATATGTGGTTAACATAGCAGTGAATCTATGAGGTCATGATCAGTTGCCAAGAGGAAATACCCAGATTAACATTCCTGCAGTCTCAGCAAGGGAACATAAACCATCTCATGTTTGTAGGAAGTATATTATAAGTTAATATACAAAACAATCACTTAGGCTATACAAAAACACAAACAACTAGCAAACCTTCAGAGATACCAACAGTACTACCTTCAAAATGGTTAATTAAGAAACATATATGGGTTAAAAATGGCCTATAATAATAGAGAAACTAAACTATTAAGAACAGCTGCTACAGGAAAAACTAGATGTCAGCATATTGAAGAATTTCAGTCCTAGGAATTCTGTATGTGTTGTAAAGATAAAATCTGGAAAATGGAGAATGGTGACAGATCTAAGAGTTACATAGGTGATTCAACCAATGGGCCCTCTACAATCTGGAATTCCTTTTTCTTCCTTTTGCCTAAATGATAGCCTCTTATAATTATTGATATAAGGGATTGTTTCTTCACCATACCTATACAAGCAAATAACAGAAATATTTGTCTTAACAGTGCCAACTTTTAATAATTTTCAGTCTACTAAAAATGTCAATGGAGGGTTTTCTCATATGGAATGTTAAATAACCTCATCCTTTACAAATACTTTGTAAATAAGCTACTGAAAATAATATGTAAACAATTTCCTGACTCTAGAGTTTACCATTACATGGACAACTTTTTGCTATCTGATTCAAATGTAGATACTTTAGAAAGAATGTTTGAAGAAATAAAGTTTTGCCTAGTTGGATATTCCAAACTGTTCCTGAAAAACATACAAAAAAGAGATTCTTTCAATTTCCTAGGTTATAAAACAGGTTTAAAGAAATATTAGAGCAAAAAATTCAAAATTAGGAGAGATCTATTAAAGACTCTTAATGACATCCAAAATTTTCTTGAAGCCATTTCCAATCTATGGCCAACTTCTGGGATAACACCTAATCAAATAATTAATTTAAACAAAACCATAGATGGTGACAAAGATTTAAATAGTCCCAGGGATTTAAAACTTGAAGCTAAGAATTTATTGATTTTGATTGAAGATAAATTACAAGAAGCACATGGAGGATCATGTGGATTCAAATCTTAATAGCATTCAGCTCATATTATCCTCCAAATATTACCCTATGGGAATGTCAATGCAGAGGGAAGATATTATCATAGATTAGATCTGTTTACCATATTAACTGTGTAAAAATTAAATTCTAATGTGGAAAAGATCTCTGAATTAATTAAAAAAGGAAAATTTGGACTCCATCAATTAGCAGTAATAGATAAAGCAGATATTATAGTACTGTGTACTAATGATAAAATTATCACATTATGGAAAGATAATGAACCTTGACAAAGAGCCTGCACTATTTTTTTTTGGAGAGATTAATAACAACTACACCCAAAGTGTCAGAATTAAACTTATAAAGAGTGCTAATTGAATTCTTCCTCACATTGTACTTGATACACCAATAACTGGAGCACTTACATTCTACACTGATGAAAATAAATCTGAAAAGGCAAGTTGCAAATTAAAAGATTAAAGTAAAGTGTAACAAAATCTTTATGACTCTATCCAAAAGGCAGAATTTTATGTTATTCTCAAGGTACTAAGGGATTTAAAGATGCTTTCTATATAGTATTATATGCAACATGCAGAAAGTATTATTTTGCATATTGACACCACTGAATTTATACCAGATAATATAGAATTGACTTCATTATTTATTAAGATTCAAGATATAATCAGAAATATGCTTTGTCCCATGTATATAATACACATCTAATCCCATATGGATCTGCCAGGTCCTCTAGCACAACTTAATGCCAAAATTGATCAATTATTGATTGGAAATGTGCTGAAGGCCTCAGAATTTCATCAAAACTTTATGTCAATAGCAAAGGTTTTGCTATTGCATGACAACAATCTAAGGAGATTATAAGGAGATGTCCTACTTGTTCCTTATATAGCAAAACACCAATACCTGTAGGAAGTAACCAAAAGAAACTCAAAGGAATAAAATCTGCCAGATGGCTATGTTCCACTTTACAGAATTTGAATAATTAGTATATATGTATATTTGGGTTTTCAATGGGTCAATGATTTGTGTTCAGAAAAGGCTGATTTGGTAATCACCTTTTTATTAGAAGTTATGGCTATCATGTGTATACCTGCACAAATAAACACAGACAATGGTCTATCATATGTATCTAAGAAAATAAAACAGGTTTTTTTTGCTTATTATAATATAAAGCATATTACAGGTTTACCCCAAAATCTTACAGGTCAGACAGTTGTAGAAAGATGAAATGGAACTATAAAAGATATGTTAAATAAACAGAAAGGGATGAAAAATGACCCCAGAAATAGATTGCATCAAAATTTATTTACCTTGAATTTTCTTAATGCTAAAGAAAAAGTAACAATGGCAGCAGAGTGACACTGGATCATAGAAAAAATTTTAAGTTTAATCAGTCTGTGTAGTTCAAGGATATACTGACCTCAGAATGGAACCAGGAGATGTGCTACATTGGGAAAGGGGTTTTGTTCTTGTTTCCACAAGAGAAGAAATGCTATGGATACTATAAAAATTAATTAGGATTTGGTTTGAAAAGAAGAAACTCTTGATAAAGAGAAATGACAACTTATAGACAGAGATCTGCAGGTTGTAAGGAAGCTACATAATGGATAGGGGAGGGTTCTGTTTTTGTCTTTGCAGGAAAATACCCATCTTTAAAAAGTCAAGGGATCTTGGATATCTAGATTCTTAAAATAGAAAAGATAGCTATCTTTGATGTTTTATCATGAAGCAAAGAGAAATTTGAGTTATGATACCAATATCCTCTACAGTATAAGATCTTATTGCCATCCATATAATAGTAGTCATCATTTACTACAATTGAAGGCTGATTTTTAAGTTGGATTTTGGCTATCCTTCTCTATATCCAAGTATGTTGTCAAAAGAAAATTTCAGAGCTTCTGTCTCAGATAACTAGCCACCTGGTGAAGAACAAGGATGATAAAATCTGGGGAAAACTATTTTCAAAACTCTGCTTTAAAAATTTTACTTTCTTCATTGTTATTTTAATTTCTATGAAACCTTTTATTGAATAAATGTCTATATGAATAAGGTTTAAGCTTTCCAGAAGGAACAATAAATCTTCCCATAGTAAGTTTTGAAGCCTTCAGAAAGAAGATGGGTCCCCACTGTTTGATAAGATGCCATTATGCTGATAGCAGTACTTTAAGGTTGGTTTTGGTTTATAAACTTCTCAAGATGATCCCAACTTTGCTAGTTGAGATGGCACACATTTTTATAACATTCTGGCCAGAACTTTTAATAAAAATTTTAGGAAGACCCTACTGACTACTCAAAGACTATCTGCAATTGTACTAGATAGTAATCTTGATACTTAACCATTATTTTATCTTTTACAGGATCTCATAGAAATAGCATGGCTCCTATGACAGCTGGAATTAATTCTAGAAAATTACATTCCCTTTCCCAGCCCAGTTTGTTCTCAGGGTTAGGGACATCTTTTAGAGGTAGGTTAAAACTTGTACAGGGTTGGTGATAGAAATGAAGTAAACTCAGGGATCCTTTTTGCAAAAGAAAATAAAAGGGTTTGGATAGGATGTGATAATAGACAGATTATGTGGGCTTATTCACACTAATAATATTAGCAAGTGATAGTGAGATTACTTACAATCTATTTTATAGACAATTTACATTGATATACTTTCTTGTAAATTGATTCAAATTCAAATTATATTTGGTATAGTGAATATGCTCATATTTCTCTTTATAATATTGGTGCACCTATGCAAAGTTAGTTTGTTATATTCTATGCATGCATGTTTATATCTTTTCTTAAGAAATAAACAATTAAATATAAAATTTAAATTATTGATGCAATTTTAAAATATAATATCATATCCTTGCACTGTAAATTTTTACCTCTGATCAAGACACTTATATACTGTTTACATTTTAATATCATTGATCTCATTTGCTATACATTTGTTTAAAGATTGTTTAATTTTTTTATATGAAGCATTTGTCCTTAAAGTATACATGTATTAAGAATACAATGATCATCCATGTTCTTAGATGCAAAGATAGGTAATCTTCAAACACTTCAAAGAATAGTACAATATAGCATTTAAATAACTTAGGACTCTGTTGAAGTTAGGCAAGATTGCTCCTAGCAGCACCAATCTATTCCTCAGAGTATGATTTGCCTCAAAGGAACTCTACTTGGAGCTTCTTTTCTTTTTCCAGAACTGGAATTTGGGCAAACAACTCCCCCTGCCTCGACTAATGACAGAATTTACAGCATCCAAACTGGGCAAGCAAAAAGACTGCCAAACGTTACCTAGACAGTGTAAGATGGCTTTTTAAATTTTCGTGCTTCTGAAAACGTTGTCTCAGATATTCTAGGCTTTAGCCAGTTTGGTCATCCCAACATTGCAGATGAGATTTTGGGTGATTACGATGGCAACCAGTCATTTCTTGCATCTTTTGGAAACTGCCGGATTTCACTTCCTGTTTACTCAGGTAACTTTTCCTTCCTCAGGTCTTTGATGGGATTGAAGACAAGAGAGTTATAGTTAGTTTCTGCTTTTGACTTAACCAAGCCATTTTAAATACTTAGACTTCTTAGGATAAGATAAATAGAGAAGCATTTTGCACATGGTTCTTTCTTGATGTTGTTCATGCTGGTTGTAATTCTAATTTTTACATGTTTTTGCCTTTTTTTTCTTTGGACAATACTTGATATTTATTCTTAGAAGATATAGCTTGGTATTAGGCTTATAACTCTCCTATTTAGATCAAAGCAAGGTGTGTGGTGAGAACTCCTTCAATCAAATGTATTAGACAGAGCTCAATTAGTAAACTTTGGATTTCAGAAGAAAATTCACAATAAATGAATTATTACTAGACAATTAGGCACAATGTAAGTCTTGTGCAACTGGCTCAAAATGGGAAGCAATAAAGGGAACAGGAGCTTGGTAATTATCCTGGCTTCTCTTCAGGACTAAAGCATTTCTTTCTCCCATCTGAAGCATTTAGCAAAATTTTCCTAAGTAGTTGATTAAATATGGCAAGGGAGGAAGAGAAAATGGAAGAAAATCATAAAATAAGAAGAGCAAATGTCAAACTGACAAGATTTTCTGTAACAAACATCCATAGAGGAAAGCTGTCTTGTCTTACTGAATCTTTCAGTGTAGCACACATATTTTTGTGATGTGCACTGTAAACCTAGAATAGGAGTAAAGCTAACACTAACTACACAGTATAATTAAATCACTTTGTAAAAAGTGTAATAACAAAAGTTCAATTATAATTTCTTATTCACTGTGGTATCAGGAATTCCATATGAAGTAACTTGTTACAGATGAAACAAGACTTGACTATCACTTTCAAACTAGAAATATAGTATTTTTATTTTTACTTTTTTTGCTTTTTATTTTGAATATGTTGTTAATTGTAATATAATATGACTTTTCCTCTCCCTTACTTCACTCATACTATCCACAAAAATTATAGATAAACAAAACCCCAGAATCAACCAGGCAAAGGTATTCCGTTTAGAATGGTTGGTCTGGGTAGTTCAAATAAATTCCAAAACAATATAGACTATAGATTAATCCCATTTTATACCTCATTGTTTGAGGGTGGCCCACAGTTGCCAAAGATACCAGACATGAACTTTTTGGATACAACTTGGACTACTAAGTATTCAAACTGGTTCCTACCTAAAAGTGTGATTCCTGTATTCTAGCTTCCAGGTATCTACAAAATACTGTTCAGGCTGCCAAGGGAAGGAAGCAATTATATAGTCTTACTCAGCTGTAGCATGAACCATGACAATGACCAGAATAGAAAGATATTAATAAAGGTCTAATAATGATACTCATTTGTCTGTGACAACTAAGAAATGTCTAAATGCACTTATGAACCACTCAACTGAAAGGAAATTATGTAAGGTTCTGGACACCTAGGCAGCATCTTGAGGGTGATGATGTCATTGACCTTTCAAAGAATCTACGACTGTCACTTTGCCAGACAAGCTAATTTCTTATTATGTTTCTGGATTTTCTTTAACATGGTATCTTGAAATATTCTTAGAACTCAAGATTTGACTTCTAAAACCAAAGTGTAGTCTGACATGATAAAAGGATATTTTATGCAAAACCACATAAATAAAAATTCTAAAAGTTAAAGAATGAATATTATCCAAAAAACCTCAGTGTTTAACATACATATTACATATCTAATCAATGAGGTCAAATTACAAATGAACCACTCAAGCAATCTTTAGTAGCATCAAATTTGGCCATGTTTTCTCGAAAGTCATAATCCTTAAAAACTAGTAATGCAATTATCTCTTATTCATATCTGTCAGAAATCTATCCTAATTACTTGGTAGATATTTAGTAATATTGTTTCATCACTAATTTTTTTAGTTTTCACGTAGCTCCAAGATATTAGTATGAGGTATGACTTAGAGAAATGACTCATTCTCATAGTAAACAGTAATGAAAAAAGACATGGCATATGCATTTATATTGCAGGAATTACTTAGTTTATTTTAATATCATTTCTTTTTTCAGAGCAGGATGAATCAGTGAATAAATTTTCAGAAATTTCTCTGTCTTTAGGATCTACTAACAATCGTGTTATCTAATGTTAAAAAACTGTTACAAGTGATATAAAATACATAATACAGATTTGTAGAAACTCAAAGGTTTTGTTATTTACTTCTTGGCAAATGTAGGACTACTTGAGTTTTTTTTTCTTGAATAAAAATTTAAAGTACCTGGCTTTTAATAAAAAAAGATAAAATAATGTGGGATGTCCTTCTGTGTATGCACTGCTTTTCTTTATTGATGAATAAAGCTTTTTTGTCCAATGGCTTAGCAGAGTAAAGCCAGGTAGAAAATCCAAACAGAGATATAGATAAAGAGTAGAGAGGTTCAAGGAGAGGTCATGTAGCTGCCAAAGGAGAAGGATGACAATTCATTACCAATAAAACACAGCCTTGTGGTGATTCATAGAATAATAAAAGTGGGTTAATTTAAGAAGAAACAGCTAGCTAGGAATATTTCTGAGCCATTGGGCAAAAAGTGTTGTAATTAATAGAGTTCCTTAATGTGGGAAGTCATTCTGTATATGTGTTGCTTTTATTGGTTGATGAAACATTCTCTTTTAGCCAATGGCTTAGCAGAGGAAATTCAAGNAGGGAGATGCCATATAGCTGCCAATGAAGAAAGAACGGTGCCTGCAGAATCTTTCATGCAAGCCACAGCCTCATGGGAGTACATAGATTAATGGAAATGGGTTGATTTAAGATTTAAGAGCTATCTATAAATATGTCTGAATCATTGGCCAAGCAGCATTGTAATTAATATTATTTCCTTATAGTCAGGGCAGGGCAGCCAGGCAACAAATAAGTAGTCTCCACTTACAAAATGACTTTGAACTACATTCAGGTAAAACATGAGAGAGCTTAGGAAGGACTTCTAGAAGCAAAATAACAATTAAGCATGGCCTCTTTGTAGCAGCATTTTCTTGGGTAGGCTATGTTTTCTGGGGCAAGCAGAGGCATGATCGCTTTAAGAGAAGGCTTTGAAATTCAGAATTATCAACAAAAATGACTTGGCTACTTTAAGAGCTGGCTTTTTGGTTCATGCTGATATAGGTATGCAGCATTTAAATGGGGTCTGTGAGCAGCATGTTACAAATTGCCTAATGGTGACATAGACCTGCTGCATCCCTGAAGCTGGAGCAGTGAACAAGGCTTGCAGAAGTAGTGAACATGCCTCTGCCATATTTGACTGGGTGGAGCAAACAGGCAGGGCCATTGAGTTGGTCCTAGCCATGCATGCTTACCATTTAAAAAAAAAAAACTCCTGGTCAGAAAATGATTAGAGATACACAATAAAGACAGTTTCAGATAAAGAAAAATCTGTGAATGGGTCACTGTGTTGGATAAACGTATGTAAGTTTGGGAGAGAAGAGAAAATCATACAGACACTTATAAAAAGAAATAGTTTAAAAAATAAAACAAAATCTTTAAAGAGACAGTAAAAGTAATATGAAAGAATATAGACAGTCATCGATAAAAGAAATAAAAAATATGCCACATAAAGGAGGAGTATACATACAGAGTCTGGATTATGTATAGAACTGTGTTTTCTTGGAATTTTTTGACTGTTCATGAGCTAACTGCAGAGAGATATTTGAGTTTTGTGGCTGATAAGCTAATAAAATATATAGGTATCTTTACTTCAAAATTTTGGCGTAAGAATATGCTGCATAGAAAAAGAGGTTCTGCTATTGTTTCCACAGAAGATGATAACCTATGGATTCCTTCAAGGTTAATGTGGTTTGATGGAACAAAACCCACTGAAAGGTTTCCATGAACCCTAAAAATACTTTATCCAAAATCAGCAAGAAGCACTTTGGAGAAAACAGCACCCAAATTTCCAAAATATTTTTTATAAATGTTTGTATTCATTTAAAGGGGGACATGATATAGAGATGAACACTTTGCATCGGTATTGATCTTGTTCTATTGATACAAAATTAAGGTGGATTTTGTTATATTGTATATATGTATTCTTAACCTTCCTTAAAGTATTATGTTTGTTCAGCTCCTTATAAAAATGTAATGTATAATTTAAAATGTATAATTAAAAATAAATATAATGTATAATTAAAAATACAGGATGATAGATGGTCATTTTTAATTTTAAAATTTTGTCACATTAGGTTTACTAGATATGTAGATATATTTCAGTTAGATAGATAATCTTCAATGCTTCAGATACTTACAGAATATGGTGTTTAGAAGGTTACACAAACTTAGACTTTTCTCAACAATGAGACATGTCTGCTTCAGGCAGCACTAATCTACTTCAAGTGGCTGATGAGCATTAAAGAAACCAGCAATGGAATTTGCCTTCAATGTGACAAGGATAGTCATTTGTGCAAGAAACTGATCTTGCCTGAACTGTTTGATGGTATGTTGTATAAACTGGACATACACGACCCTCAGAAAAAACAATGACTTCTAAAACTGCCTAAAGAAGGTGAAACAGTTGTTCAGGGTTACTGCTTCATAAAAGAGTCTATAAGACATTCTGTAGAACACAGAAGAAAGCAAGTGATGAATTTTGAACAGATATTAATTTTCCTGCTTCATGGAAAAGTCTGCTGGGTACTATGGACTCTTAGACTGATGATGGATACTCTAACGTTACAGAAATGCTTTGGGTGACTATCCAGGCAGCAAGATTTCTCTACAAATTCTAGAACTTTGGAAGTTGCTTACAATGTGCTTCCTGTTTAGCTATGTAATATTATATCTTATTAGGATCTTTTAGCTGATTAAGACATTTATCATTTTTCTTAGTAATGATAAAAGATAAATTAGTTATAAAACTTTAGACTCACAAAGATAAAATAAATGAAGGAATATTTTTTAATTTTGCCAGATACAAAGAAACTAGGTTTTGTAACTGTAATTCTTGCTTGATACCTCTTGTTTATATGCAATTTTACTACGCTAAAGTTAAAACCTTACTTTTTATTTAGACAGAAAAGGGGAGATGATTTGGAATGTCCATCTGTATATGTGTTGCTTTTATTGGTAGATGAATAAAGCTGTTTCAGCCAATGGCTTAGCAGGGTAAAGCCAGGTGAGTTGCCCAAACAGAGCGAGCAAAAGAGAGGAGGTAGAGTCAGGGCAATACCATGTAGCTGCAAAGGAGAAAGATGTTGCTACCAAAACTGTTTCAGTAAGCCACTGATGACAATACACAGATTAATAGAAGTGGATTGATTTAAGAAGGAAGAGCTACTGGCTAAGCAGTATTTTAATTAACATTGTTTCTGTATGATTATTCAGGTCTTGGAAGCCAGAAAACAAACCAGCAATTCCACTTACAGCTTCTGTGTGCTTATTTTGATCTGGGGGGGGGAGGGCAGGAAAAAAAGCACAATCTTTGTTTACAATAAAATTATTCAATAATCATTTGTACATGATTTTGTTAAGAAGACTCACTTTACATTGTAAAGCCAGCATAAGAATTTTCAGGTAGACCTGTTCTAGTCTCATACAGTGTCTATTGTCAAATATCCTTGTAATTTGTATGACTTAAACAAACAAACAAATATAAAAGCAGAATACCATGAACAGCATGATTATTGAAATCACAATGAACTTGGAGTGCTCAAATTTTCAGTCTATCTGATTTGCAAAGCGTCCTTTCAAAAGAATTCTTCATTGTGTAACTGCTTCCACAAAAAAAATTCAGTAGAGTGACAGAAATAGACAAAACTTGGAAAATAGAATATATATTTGCATCAATGTTTAGTATTTACCATCACTTTTTCTGTCTTTAGTACTAAATTAAACCCAAGTAAATGTGAAGGCAAATTTATTTAATGAATTAATTTTGCAGATGTTGATCCTACTTCACTTTGATTTTAATTAATTATTTGAATATTACAAAATATATTTTGATCATATCCATCCCCAATTCTTCCTAGGATTCCCCAACTAACACCATGTTCTTTCTTCTTTTGTGTATAACCTATTGAGTGCTCATAGTGCAGCCAGTATATACATGAAGTGAAACTGTCCACTGGAACACGGGAAACCTGTCACAGGCCACACCCAGAAGATAAAGTGACATTACCAGAGCAGGTACAATCAGTATTGCTTTTAAGCTAGGGGTGAGCCTCATGAGCCTCTCCTGTATCCATGGTAGAATTTTAACTAAATTTATGTTGTGCAGTCTATCCTTTTCCTTTAGGAGAATTCTCTAGAGACTTAATTTGGTCATTGAATGGTTGGTTTCTCTTATTTTAATCAAGCTGCACTTATTAAACCACTTCCTACTTGATGTAATATAACAAATAGAAAACACAGTTTTGAATTTTCTACTTTTCTCTCCCTGTGTCTTATGTTATTCTTGTCTGTCTGTTTATGAGTCTGAATATACATCTACCTAAATGCTGTCTTGCCTGTCTGTCTCTGAATGTCTGCTATGAACATAGGGTTTTGAACTACGCTCTCTTAAGTAACATGTAAAGGTCCATATGGGGAAAGGAATGAAGGGTACTTCAAAGGAATCTTTAACAGATTGGACTTAAGCCACTAAAACTAAAGCCAGTAGACCCAGCTAAAAAACAAAACTATTTAACAATATTTGATTGTTGCTTTCAAAATTTATGGCAAATTTATGTCTGTGTGGGACTTCTGTGTCCATCAAATGATCATCTTAACACACATGTATTACTCTCATGTCAAAGTCATGGAAGAGTACATAATTGTGACGGCAACTATGAATTAACTTATGCTGTAAACACTGATTAATGGGAAATCTAAAGCAAGTAAGTTTGATGATGATAATGTTCTTGTAAAGGTAGTTTAAACACACAGGCTTAATGCACAGTAGGACAGCAGCCTGGATTTTTAGGTGACTTTATATGTGTTTTTAACTTTGAATGTAAAGTACAATGACAGTTCCAGTTTCTTAGATTGTAAAGGGTATTTTCAAAGTGTTGTATTGCCACAATTGATTCTACAGTATGTGAGAGTTAAAAGCTAAGAAGCAAAAGACAAAACACATGTGAGAGAGAATAATTCAGAGAAGGACACTTGTCTTTGTAGTGACAGTAGAAGAGAAGGAATGAGCTAAGCCCCCTAAACTTCCTGCTCATTCTGCAGGGGCTCCTAACCCCAGCTACTGTCCTTCTCCTCCTACCCCTCCCATCTTATGTTCAGGCAACCCCTGCCTTCCCTTCCTCGGGGCCATAGATCCCCCAGCTCAGTCTGTTTGGGCCCTGGGAATGGGTGGTGAGTTCAACCACTGGGGAGTTCCTTTGTTTCAATAGCCTGCCTGCAGCAAGGTAGGCCTTTTGTCTGCCAGGTCCATGGCCAGCAAGAGGCCTTAATCCTGTACCAGAAGATCTATTAGAGAGCATTTGTAAGAAGAGATGGGCAGTCGCCAATGCAAAAATTCTTCCAGCAATCTGAAAACAACATGATAAAACCAGAACCCAGCGAACTTATACCAGGAAGAATTGAAACCTTCATCCAGAGGAAGTAGAAAAAATTGACAGTATGAAAGCAATAGAAGCCCTTAAAGATGATATGAAAAACTCCCTTAAAAAAATGGATGAGAAGAATAACAAAAAAGTTTGAAGAAATGATTAAATCCATAAAAGATAACATAGGAAACCAAGAAAAAAAATGAGACAGATAATGGAAACAGTTCAAGACTTGAAAACTAAAATGGGGCAACAAAGAAAACAAACAAATGAGGGCCGGCTGGATATGGAAAGTCTAGGTAAATGAACAGAGACTCAAGAGACAAGCATAACCAACATAATACAAGAGATAGAAGAATCTCAGATGCCGAACATACCATAGAGAAAATAAATGCACTGATCAAAGAAAACAG
>LOEQ01007016.1:90003-107557 GCA_001685075.1 Bramus lutescens | reverse complement strand
CAAGAGACTTGGCTCTAGAGGGGTTCCCAGGTGTCCACGGGGATGTCCCCAGCTTGTTCCTTGGGCAGCAGAGGAGAGGGTGCCTGAACTGGTCTTGTCCCATAGTTACACTGATGAATATCTCGAATACCACCATAGAATCTTCGTCTGGTGATGGATGGAGATAGAGACAGAGACCCCTCATCCGAGCACTGGACTGAGCTCCCAAGGTCCAGTTGAAGAGCAGAAGGAGGGAGAAGATGAGCAAGGAAGTCAGGACTGCAAAAGGCTGATTTAACCAGTTTTAAAGATTATTTTACTATGGATTCTGTTGCTCTAGAAAACCCTGAATTATCAAACACTGATGACTTTAACATTTTATATTTTTACTTATTTATTAGAGGAACAAGTCAGTGTTCTCTACATTCCAAGGTTTTAAAGAAGACCACTTGACATACTAGCTCTGTGGTAAGAAGGAGGTTTCACATCGTAACCCATGCTAGCTTTAAACTTGTAATTATTCTGCTTCAGGTTCTCAAGTGCTGGGTTTTAAGGCAGAATCCACCACACTCAGCATTGTAGTGGCATTTCAATTATATTCTAATAAATAAAACCTGCTTGAAGATCTGAGAGTAAAATAGTCCTACTGGTCAACCTTACAGACCAGGTTATAGTAACACACACCTTTAATCCCAGTAGCCATAATGACAAGCACCTTTAATTCCAGTGTCACAGTAGTTGCCATAGAAGCTGGGAGGTCCATGCCTTTAATGATGGTCGTGCCCATCTTTAATCCCAGCCCTAGAGGGGATTATAAAATGGGAGGAAACAGCTCTCAACACATAGCCTCTTTCTGAGATTCCTGGACGTAGGATCTCTATTTCAGACTGAGGTTGAGGTAAGAGACAGTGACTGGTTGTTTTGCTTTTTGGATCTTCAGGTTGAACCCCAATTTCTGACCCTGAGTTTTTATTGATCATGCTTCACAGCACAAGGAAGATTCCATGAAGACTGTCCATTCTGACAAAACTGAAGGGTTTCTTAAAGATAGTGATTCATAACTTTAGAATTGCCATCAATCTTTGAGGAATGAGCAAACCAAAATTAGGAACATATGTCCCCTACGCTTTCAGTGTGGCACTTCCACGAGAGTCACCAGGAGTTAAGTGGAATGATGACAAGAAGCGTATGGCACCAGATCTGTGCTAAATTAATAACAGTATGAGAACACAGTTACACAGTGATAATCCCCTTGTTATCCAGTGTGTTTTCCCTTTCCAACCACTGCACAGCACATCATTAAACACCCCAAAGACACTTGTTAGTGGGGACAGCTGACATGTGAGGAGAAGCCATGTGGCCTAGCTTTTGAAACAAGCTGAAGAGGCAGTGATTTGAGCTTCCTTTGCAGGGCTGCCATAAAGTCATTTGGAGATCAAAAAAAGAGGCTAAACCTGACGATGCTTGAGGCACTCCATCTGGCTCTGCCCCATGTTGTTGCCATAGCCACCCATCTCCTAGCAACAATGAATAGCATTTTCATGTCTCTGCAGTGACAAAGCATGAGAGTGGAAAACAGAAGTATGGTCACAGTATACTAATAATCTCAGAGGTTATTTCATAAATTAAGTTTAGCCTGAAGAGCTCCATGAATATTTGATTTTGTGATCATATCTTTCCTGGGGTGGTCTTTGGTTTGGGTTTAAATGAAGGCACTCTGCCAGCCTGCCATTGAATATACAATGACAAGCATCATTACAAAAGGCATAATAAAGTTAGACTTTATTTTAAAATCCCATGGAAAAACAATTATCTTTTCGAATAGCTGCTCACCATCATCTAGAATTCTGGGGAGAAGTGCCGGAGTGGAAAAACCCAGCCTTGGATTTAGAAGGCATATTCTATTCTGACACAGCCAGGCTCAGGCAAGCCATTAACAGCATTTGCAGTGGGTGATGAGTCTCGTCTGAGGTACCAGTGAGGAAGCTGCATGAAGAGAGAAGGAAATGCCACTGGCATCATGCTTGTCCTTGAGACAAAGAGCAAAAGCGTCATGATGTCCCTCATCATAGAGGAAGGACACTGTCTATTTCTAAACATGTGTACCTTACTTCAAGCAGGTTTTATTTGAACATTCTCCCTGAAGTATTCTATTGGGATGGTACCTTCTTTTTGTTTTTTTCTTCCATAAATAGCAACTCTCAATCCAAATAAACCCCACTTTTACCAACCCTTATGCTCCCCCTGAGAATACTGAGGATTTTAGATATCCATTGAGACGGAGATAGTGAAGTCAGTGGAATTTTCATTTCAGAATACTATCATGTCTATATTTTTCCTTTTTCTGTCAGTTAGAGCTCATGACCTGTCTCTCATTTAGAAATAAGAATCTATCTGTCAGAGTTCGAATATTGCTTTCCTGATTTTTATATGAGAACCTGGGCATTTGGTAAATGTCACCGAAAGACGAACACAGTGAGAAAGCGCTTCAGGAATCCGACTGAAAGAGTTCACTGGAGAGGATGCCCAGCATCCAAAGGATGTGGTCTGCAGAATGGAATAAACAATCCCCACACTTATGCAGGCTATTAGCATGTGTTTACACGTCGCATGCGGAGTTGAGTTTAGCTGTGTTAACTGCTTTGTGAAAAGAAAATCCCCCTGAAATTAAATAATCAAAAAAGATAGGTGGATGCTGATTTTATGAAATAAACAGTGATTGAGGAGAGAAGAAAAACCAGCAGGACTCAGCATGAAGAAAATTAATTCATGTTAGAGATTTACTCTCCTGAAGAAATTAAATTGCCCTCTTTCAAATCAGTGCAGTTCTTGTATATCGTTTCTTTTCCATTCTTCCTAAATTTGTTTCATGTTAAGACTCTTAAATTTTTCACTCTATTACTTTTTAAATTATAGCTTGAAACTCCAGTTCTTTAAGAGGTTCTGTGAAGTTGTATACTCAGTTATTCATCATTCCTTTAATGTGAAAAATAAAATTATTTTTAAGTTATCACATTTATCTACTTCATTTGGGGCAGCTTAAGAGGATGATGTAAGAGGACTCCATTACTGTGTTTTTCCTACACTGGAATGAGTGTTGACTCATGGGCTCATGTGTCGTCGTGATACTGCTTTGTAATATTGGAAGGAAAACTGTGTCTCAGTGTCCTTTTATGGCGAATGGCTGCTCAATTGCTGTCTCTGTCTACGTTCTCACCCTGTAGCAAGCGGGAAAAAGCACAAAATGTTGTTCTCCCAGTTAATGCTGTACACAGAGAAAGATGTCAACACACATTAACACTGCAACCACTTTCGAGAAGACACGCAGAACCCTGCAAATGCCATCGTTGTTTGCCGAGCTTGAGCTGCCAGGATGGCGTATGGTTTTCAATCTGCCTTCTACTCCTCTGCGTCTTAAAATAAACCATGTCATTCTGGTTCTTGGTTTTTGAATGTGAGTTGTGCCTTAAGTCTGTTGGGATTCATTCACTAAGTTATTCTAGGGCTGAAGCATTTGTCCTTTCTCTAATAGTCACGGCAGCATCACTTTTGCCTAGAGGAAGCTATTGACTGTGCCCTTTGGAAAACTGACACGCAGGGCGGAGCAGCAATGTGACTCAAACCCTGGGAAATAAACTCCTTTCTCCCACAGGTGCATTGGCAGATGGGAAAATCCGATGGGCACCTGTATTCTAGCTTTCATATTAAATGACGAGTTCAACCTTCCAAGCATGAGTTGTCGGAACATCACCACAGTGGATTGCTGAAGTCAATACTACTTGGTACTTCAGGAGAGAGGTGTGTGAAATCAGTCTCTGAGATAATTGGCACACCCAAGCAGACTCCCTCTGCAAAATGTACCTGCATTAAGTGTCTGGAATAAAGGGGCTAGTGTGACACACCTTTCAAGCATTAGTCACCGCTTCTTGTAACCATCAGAAGACAAAGGTGCTCTGCTGAATACCTAAATAGCTGAATTAGTGCCAGACGTACGCATTACCAAAGGCGATGGAGGGAGGGAGGCCTTTGGCTTTTAATGGAAATTGAATCTTTTACAGCTAGCAAGTTTTGAAGATGTCTTAATAATGGAAAGGATCAGAGGCCTCCTACGGGACGAGATGGTGGTGGCATTAAATCCCTGAGACAGAATGAACTTGACAGGACATTAGTCTTTGCAGTGTCATGCCTTCCTAAATCCCAAGATCACCTTGCATTGAAAAGAGAGCTAGAAAAAAGTCAAATAGAGTAAAAACAGTTTCAAACTAAGCACAGAAATAGATAATTTCAGGATTGCAGATAAGGTTGGTGAGATAACTGTGTCTTGTATCTATGATATGTAAGTGTTGATTTATAATGAAATCATATTCAGATTGGGCTACAATAAGTAAAGGACAGAGTGTGCTCCAACACTAACATATATTACCTTTAATATATTACCTCCAATTTTTCATTATTTAGCACATTATTAATTTGTTTCTATTCTGCGTAATTGTCTGAAGTAGGGGCTTCAGACAGGCACAAGTCTTTTCTCTAAATGAGGTTCAGAGACACTCTATCGTCAAAAGGGACCTCAAAATCTATCACATTGGTCAAAAGAGATAAATAGTCATGGAGAAGAGGCAGCTACTTCTTAGGATAGGTAGTACAGCAATAACTTAATGCTATGTAAAGGGAGGCTTATCTAGCCATCTGGCAATTGTATTTTTAAATAGTTGGACAGAACAAAAACAAAAGATTTATGAATTAGTTAATTCAAGAAATTGGAGTCCAAGTCTTTCCAAGAGAGGCAAGAGACATTACCATAAGATTCATTGATGCTCTTTTCACAATATTTAGGAAACGCTAGCAACTTCAATGTCCTTCAACTGATGAATGAATAATGAAAATGTGGTATGTATACACTATAAAATACTGTTCAGCCATAAAGAAAAATGGAATCATAAAATTTGCAGCTAGATGGAAAGGACTGGAAAAGATTATATTGAATGAGGTAATCCAAACCCAGAAAGACAAATGTTTTTACTTTGCATGCATACATATGTTCACATACATGTGCCTGCATACACTGACATATCACATACCACACGCACCACATACCACACACACACACACAGTTACTTTAGTGCCACCAAACACACAAGAGAATGGGATGGAAGGAAAGTTGAATGGAAATAGACGAAGAAAGCTATTGCTTGATTTTAGCAAATGTGACCTATTTAGCAAATTTTCAAAGACATGGCCTCAGGAGTTCTCTCAGCCACAAAAGTGTCCAGGAAAGAAAACGAAGGACCTGATGACTGACTTTACAGCAACCTCCCAAGTCTTCTCCTGGAGGAAAAGTTTAGACTCTGACATCCTCTGTGGAGCAGCTTGCTTTGGCAGCCCTATCTGGAGATCCTGATTTTACCAAGGCCTCAAACACCAAAGACATGGATGTGAGAAAAACATTTCACAGTTTAGGGTTAAAATGAATTAAAAAGATCTTTTCCAAGTGCACATCTAACACGCAGAAAGTCTGCATTCAAGAAGAGGAGCCTTGAATAATATCGGGAAACAGAGCAGAGCGGTGGGACACAGATGGCAAAGGCACAACCCCAGCAAGTTTATGTTGTGGATGTGGAAACTTGTGTGTCAGTTTCTTTATGGCCAAACTGAGATTGCCACACTACTGAGCTCATGGGATTGTTGTAGCAGTTAAAAATAGGATCTCAAGAAGTTGTACAGCATTTTAGTCCCTGACAAAATAGGTCTCAAACCAAAAGTAGTTGGAAGACATATAGAGGAATGTTATATATTCAAAGGAAACAGATTATACTTAGAGGAGTGGTTCTCAACTTTCCTAAAGCTTTGATTGTTTAATACAGTTTCTCATGTTGTGGTGACTCCAACCATAAAATTATTTTTGCTGTTGGTTCATAACTTTAATTTTGCTGGTGTAATGAGTCATAATGTAAATATCTAGATTTTCTTATGGTCTCAGGTGGCCTCTATGAAAGGATTATTCAATACCCCAAAGGGTTGTGACACACAGGTTGAAAACCACTGACCTGGAGGATATTGCCATTCTAAAAAAATATGCTTCAAACACAAACACATTGAAGTTCGTAAAATATACACCACTATGACAAAACCTTATATTGATTCTCACACAGTGATAGAGGGTGGATTTAATACTCCCACTTTCTCCAATAGACAAGTCATGCAGACAAAAATAAAACAGAGAAATGCTGGAGCTACAGGACACCATAAACCGAATCTACAGGGCATTTCACCTAAGCACTAAAGAATGTGTCTTCTCAGCACCTCATGGCATATTCTCCAGAATTGGCCACATGCTTGGATATGAAGCAAGTCTCAACAGATGTAAGAAAATAGAAATAATACCCTATTTTCTATCAGATAACCACAGATTAAAGTTGGATATCAACAGCAGAAATAACAGAAAGCTTATAAACTCATGAAAACTGAGCAACTTACTAATGAATGAAAAAAGGGTCAAGATAAAAATTAAGAAAAAATCAAAAAATTATAATTAAATGATAATTAAAACACAACATACCCAAACTTATGGCACTCAATGAAGGCTGTTCAAAGAGGTACATTCATAGCACTGATTGCCTGCATTAAAAAAAAGAGGGCTCTCATATTAGTACCTTAAAGCACAGTTGAAAGCTCTAGAACAAAAAGGAAAATTCACACTTGAACGTAGTAGATGGCAAGAGATAATCAAACCAAGGGGTGAAATCAAAATAGAAACAAACAAAAAATGCAAAGAATCAATGAGATAAAGAGTTGGTTCTTTGAGAAAAATCTGTAAGACTGACAAACAGCCAAACTAACTTAAAAACAGAGAAGATCCAAATTAACAAAATTAAATGTAATGAGGGAACATTCCACCAAAAAGTAAAGAAATCCAGAGAACCAGAAGAAAATATTTTAATATCTTATACTCCACTAAATTGGAAAATCTAAAAGAAATGCATAATTTTATTGATATATACCACCTTCTTAAGTTAAATCAAGATCAGATAATAAAATTAATTCTACTTATAACCCCCAGTGTAATAGAAGCAGTATTTAAAATCTCCCAAACCAACACAAAACAAAATGAAAGCCCAAAGACAGGTGGTTCAATGCAGAATTCTACCAGACCTTGAAAATAGAAACAGAAGAAACATTACCCAAGTTTTTTTTAGGGGGGCAAAATTATGCTGATACTCAAACCACATAAAGACCCAACAAAGTAAGGGAATTAAACAATATCCCTTGTGAACACAGACACAAAAATTCACAACAAAATACTTACAAACCAAACACAAGAACACATCAAATAGTGAAAAATGGCCATGCTACCACAGCAATCTATAGATGCAGTCCCCATCAAAACTCCAGCACAATTCTTCACATAAAACTGTAGAGATTTTGGTTGTACTTTCATGTTGTTAGCAGAATTCTATTGATTTCATCTGTTTTGAGTTTTTGTTTGCTTGCTTTTTAAATCATCCCTCCAGTGTTTATTTTAATAATGTCTAAGTTGGTAAACTACAAGCCCTTGAGTGGTGCTTTCTACATAGAGACCAGCAAATATTAAAAGAAAGTGGGTCTCCAAGATAGAGCTGAACAAGATATCAGTTTACAATTCAAACTTTACCAAAACTAAAGGCAAGAAAATTATTCTAATCTTGTCCAGAGCAGAGGATTATTTCCTATCACTGCAGCAGCATCTGAATTGAAAGCTTCTGATAACACAGCAGAGATTCTATGTGGGCAAAGTTTGGGTGATAAGATATTAGTGAGCACAGCACACAACATTACAACCATAGTTAGACTGTCGCTTAGTATACTTCCATCAAATTCTGGGAAGTTAAATCATAATTTTAATGAAAAATTAAAATGTAGAACTCTGAAAAGGCTTTTGTACTGAACGATTTCCTTCCGTTTACATTAAATAATTATTGACACCAAATGCTTGGTATGTGATTTAAACAAACAAGCAAACAGAAGAAAAAAAAGTCAAAAAAAGCACCAGAAATACACATAGATGTGGAGACTCACACATTCACATGCACACACAAATCCAACAGAAACACAAAACTGGGTCCCAAATCATACTATATACTCAAAAGACCTGTGAGGTTTAAAAAAAATGCCCTAACAAAGCATTTTGAGATTAAAAACCAAGCAAGCAAGCAAAAGCAAACCCTTTTATTTTCGGTTCACCATCTGTTATTGAGCATGGGACCTTCCTTTAGCAATGGTTTGTAATACCAGTGAGACTCCGTTGGAGAAAACTTTTTCTTTTGTGAACAGGTATCAGTTGGAGATTGCTTTTGAGATAAGAATGGTACCCGGGTTGAGCTCCTCGACATCAGCTGAAGAGAGAGAGAAGTGATGTGGGATTGCCCTCTCTATGCTGTGAATACCATTGGTTAATAAAGAAGCTGCTCTTGGCCTATTGCAGTGCAGAATAAGGCAAGATGGGAATTCCAAGCAGATAGAGGAGGAGAGAGTAAGTAGAGTCAAAGAGAAGCCATGTAGCTACTGCAAGAGACCGACACGGGAAGCCTGACAGAACCCTACCAGTCACCAGAAGCCGGACAGAATCTTACTGGTAGGCCACAAACATATGGCAATACACAGATTAATAGAAATGGGTTAATTTAAGATGTAAGAGTTAGCTTGAAATATCCCATGTAAACATCTTATTTCCTCTCTGAATATTTTCCAGTTGTGATTCTCTTTTATCTGTTCCCATCTGCTGCAGGTAGAAGCTTCTCTGAATGGTGGCTGTGCAATTCACTGATCTAGAGCATAGTAGAATGCCATTGGGAGTCATTTTATTGATTTGTTCCTTTAGCAAAACAGGAGTGCTTGGTTTTTCACCTTGGTGACTGGCCAATTCAGTGTCAGGTTTTTGGCCACCTGAGCAGTCTTGGGGATAGGCTCCATCTCATGGAGTGGGGCCGTAAATCCAATCAGATATTGGTTGGTCACCACCATAGATGTGCTAATATTGTGCTAGTGTATCTTGTGGGTCGGACACCACTGCAGATGGAAGGTTTCGCAACTAGGTTGGTGTTTGTCTCTCTCCTTTGGTGGCATGCAGAGTTCCTCCTAGTACCATGAACACTTTTCATTAGGAGTAAAGGCTCTGGGTAAGCAGCAGTTCAACTTCGCCACGTTCAATGGATTGTATAGGTATTGTCTTTGGCGATAGAGCCTTGCTATCAGTTTGTTGAGGACAACCAATAGGCTTGGCAATAGCCTGAGTTGTTTATGGGTTCCCATGACTCTCCTTTGATCAACAACTTGATTTTATATAATCCTTTCCCAGAACTGGAGTCTTCATTTGGTGAAGAGAGATGTTCATTGGGGTTTGATCTCCCCCATTATTTGGTGATTCCGTATTTATATATTTTAGAAAAAAACTTCTGGTATTTTAGTTTCCCTTATGAACCCTTAAATTACTCTTAGTTTTAGCGGTCCCTCCCCATTTTCTCTGCTTCATTTCCTCTTCCCTACTCCTCCCTGTTTGTTCCTCCCATTTCTGTCCCCCACCAACTCCAAGCATGCGCCTATCTATCTATTACTATCTATTCCTTGGGAGATCAATCCCTCCCACCTAGTTCCTTACTATATGTAGCTTCTGCATTTTTATATGTATATTGAGTCTAATCTGCTTATTTAAGATGTAACAAGTAACTTCCACACACCCCCTTTTATTGCTGTGAGCTTGTGTCTCCTAGTTATGTTAGAAGTTACACCTTTAAAGTTTCACCAACATGACTTCCTAAGCATGAGCTCAACAAGGGTGACACCAATGTATATAGTCAAAAACTGGGTAACGAAAAGCACACAAGACTTGCTCTCTACGTAAAGAACTATAAGCAACTGAGGAAAGTTGAAAGCAGGAGAGGTGGTCTTTCACCTGGAAGCTCACCAATTAGTACAATACCAAATTTAAGCTTTTAAAACATTCGTCCAAGTAACATTATATGAACTCAAAAGGTAATATTTAGGAATATGTATGTATGTATGTATGTATATATATATATGTGTGTGTGTATGTATACATACAAATATATGTGTATATATATGCATGCAATGACAACTAATGGAAAATGAGGCCATGAATCTAAAGGAGAGAAGCAGATGTATATGGAAGTGTTTGGAGGGAGGAAAAAGAAGTGATAAGTGCAATTATAATCTCCAAAAAATCTGAAAAATCTTTAAAAAGGGTGTTGAGGACTACTATTATATAAGAATCTAGTAACTGATAAACTCTGGATCATGACTGATAAATTATTCATTTTGTATTCAATATTATTTTCTTTACAATAGATTAAAATTTAAAACCCTTGATTATTCTTAATGAACATGAAGGATTTCATGTACGAAGGCAATTTTGCTGACCTCATTCCATTTCACAAAGGCTTCTTGTTCAAGGATAAATCTTGCCTTGCGGATAGATAGAATTCCGGCTGCTGCAGCCCCATAGAAAATGATTCCCTTTATTGTTCAGTGTGGATGGCAGCTTCATATGTAGGTCAGTGTTCGAAATGCTATATAAAGTTGGAAGGACAATGGAGAATCCACCTCCCACCCATGTGAGTGCTTCTATGTTGTCTTCAAACAATGTTACTGAATAAAAATCTCACCACTTACAAGTGACTTTGTGATAAAGCAAGCTGGAAGCAAACACTTCATCTTTTCTGCTGTGGTTATTTGGTACCAACCTGCAGAGATGTATTCACTTTTTTAGAAGTCACTTACAGCTCTGAAAGCCTTATGGCCTTCTCCTCTAGGTTCTTCAGAAAATTCCTCTTTCAGAACACAAAAGCTACAACAAAGCTTTTGCTTCTCTCTGTAAAACCCTGTTTTGAAAAGTGATCTGCCATGGTCATGCTTAAAACAATAAGGGCTTCAATGAGAATACTGAGTAAACAGTTGCAATCTGTCTAGAACCATGACTTAAATTTCTGGCACGATATGAGGGTAACCTTGCTTACCACAATATCTATGAGTCATTTGATTTCTAGGGCTGACATAACCACATTTTTAGTTCATACAACTTAAATTTTCCAAGTCTAGAATTCATGGTGTGGATAATATGATTGTCCATGGAATTAATTTAATTTTCTCTACACAATATATCATTGGAAGCAGACCTTTGTAAGAAATGAAGAATTTAGTTTAATATACAGAAAATTCTTGATTTCTTCTAAATTAGCCACATACACTTTCTACATTGCTGTGTCCTTAGCGGTAAATATTGACTCATTGGCTCTGTATCCATTTGCTGACGCTCATCAATCAGATCTTTGTATTTGTCAGCTCTAAGACAGAGAGCCCATTATTTTAGTATATGTTAGCCACATGGCTCAGTACCATTTTTAGAGGGGCAGGTCACATCTTCCTTCCTGGTGTCTGGACAGGACTGCGGAGGAATGGACTTCCTTCTTCCCAGAATACTCCTGTTCTCATTGCCCCACCTCTACTTCCTGTCTGGTTGTCCTGCCTATACCCCAGAAGTTTCTCTTATTGATTATTAGTTCTATTTCACTATGGTCAGAGTAGATACATGATGTGACTTTGATTGTTTTGAACTTGTTGAGACCTGTGTTTGCTTAATGCCCCATGTTCTGGTAAGGAGAATGTGTATTCTACAGCTTTTGAATGCAATATATTGTAAACATACAGGAAAAGTCTATTTGGTGTAGAGAATAGTGTAACTCCAATATTTCTGAGTTTATTTCTTTTTAAATGTAGTATCTCTTCATAATGAAATGGATGTGTTTCAACTCTCAATTATACTGTATAATACATAGTCCTTGTCCCCCTGCAGATCTAATAATGTTTACTTCGCATGCTTGGGTCTTCCAGTATCAGGTGTGTTTACAGTAATCTACATTGCTGAATTCATCCTTGCACTGTTACATTGTTGTCTTCTATCTTTTAATAATTTTAACCTATTGTCTATCCTATCAGATACAAGTATTGCCAGTTTTGTTTGTCTGTGGATTCTGTTTTCATAATATGTCTTTTATTACTTCACTTTCAGTATATGTGGGGTTGTTTGAAATTAAAGTTAGTGTTATACTGGTGGCATTTAATTAAAAACGGTTTTTAATTGCATTAAAAGATTCTTGCAATTTCATTAAATTTTATGTTTTTTTGTATATGTTAAGCTTTTTCTGTCTATTATTTTCTCATTTGTGTTTTCTCATTATTGATATCATATTGTCATTTGGATTCTCTTTTGCATATCTGCTATATTTTAAGAATTGTATTTTCATTTGCTTTAGTATACTTGTCAACATTTTGCTTCTAAATATGATCCCCTTAAGCATTTATTCGAAGACTAAGTGAATGGTAATGAAATCTCTTAATGTTCACTTGTTTTGGAAAGACCTAATTTCTCCATCTCTGAAGGGTAGTTTTGCTGGATATAGTGTTTTTGGTTGTCAGTTTTCTTTTGAGTTCAGGACTTTGAATACACAATTTGATCATCTCCTGGCTTCAATTTAGTAATCCTCATATCATTGTTGAGATGCTTATGAAAATCATTATCTTCCAGATATCACTGACAATATGTATTCTCTCAAATATCATTATGCTTCTGTAGCATCATTGTTATAGATTTTTGGTAGGCTTCTCATTTATTTATCTTTTTAGGGTCTGCTCTTAGGAGTTTCTTTTTAAAAAAAACATAATAAAATAGATTCTTCTTTTGTACAATATATCCTGAGCACAGTTTTCCCTCCGCCTGCTCTTCTCAGATCCTCCCCAGCTCTCCTCTCCCCCAAACCCACTCACACTCTCTTTTCTCTTCGGCAAAGAGCAGGCCTCCAAGGAAGGACAGACAAGACGAAATGCAATAAGATAAGGCAAAAGCCCTCCTATTGAGACTGCGGAAGGCAGCCCAATAGGAAAGTAGTCCCAAGAGCACGCAAAAGAGTTGGAGGTCCATCAGCTCCCACTGTTCGGAGTCCAAGATAACAGTCATAACACATATGCAGAGCACCTGGTACAGCCCCTTGCAGACTTGTGCTTGTTGCTTTAGTGACAAGCTTCAGTGACAACTTGTCACTTCTGTGAGCCCATGTGAGCCTTGCTTAGCTGATTTAATGGGCCATGTTCTTTTTGTGTTCTCCATTCCCTTTGACTCTTACAGTCTTTCCTCCCTCACTTCAGTGGGGTTCCCTGATCTCTGAGAGGAGGGACCAGATGGGGACCTCCAATAGAGACTCTCTCTCTCTGCATGATGTCTAGCTGTGTTTCTGTGCACCTGCTCCCATCTGCTGCTGCTGGAGGAAGCCTTTCTTATGACGACAAGACAGGGCGCAGATCTGAGTGTAGCCTTAGGAATCATTTCACTGGTATTGCTTCTACCCTAGGTCTCTGGTTTCTGGCCGTCCAGGCGGTGTAGGGCTTCTCAAATGACTGATAAATGCTTAAAGAGATGCTAAATATGCTTAGTTGTCAGGGAAATGCAAATTAAAACTACTTTGAGATTCCATCTTACATCTGTCAGAATAGCTAAGATCAGTAACACAAGTGATAGCTCATGCTGGTAAAGATGTGAAGCAAGGGGTACAGTCCTCCATTGTTGGTCAAGTGCAAACTTTTACAACCACTATGGAAACCTATATGGTGGTGCCTCAGGAAGTTCGGATTTGACCTACCTCAAGACCCAGCTATACCAAAATTGGGCATATAGCTAAAGGATGCTTCACCATACCCTAGGAGACTCACTCATTGGGTGCATTGTGGCTTTATTAATAATAGCCAGAAGCTAGAAACAACATGGATGTCCCTCAACTGGAGAATGGATAAAGAAAAATGGTACATTTACACAATGGAGTATTCTCAGCAGTTAAAAAGTGACATCATGAAATTTGAAATTGGCAGGTAAATGGTTGCAACTAGAAAAAAAAATTAACCCAAGTAAGGTAACTCAGACCCAGAAAGACAAATATGATATGTATTCACTTATAAGTGGATATAGCTGTTAAGTAAATGATAGTCAAGCTACAATTCACAGACACAGAAAGGTTATGTAAAGAGAAGGGCTCAAAGAGGGGAAGTATGGCTCTCCCTGGGAAGGGGAAATAGAATAGATTTTGTGGGGGTGGGTGAGGATGGGAATGGGAAGGATAAAGTTTGGGGGTAGGGATGGTGAGAGGCTGTGTCAGGAGAGATAGCTGCGACTGGGGGACATTAGGGGAATGGTGTGGGAGTTACTCTTATAAATAACACATTGTCTTATTTTTCATTTGCTATGAGAGACTACATTAGTATTTGTGTATCTAACAGACTTGTTATCAATATCAATTTGATAGAATGACTGTTGCTCCTGGGGAAGACATGAACAAGTCTATCCTTCCTCTTAAGGTCTCAATGACAAATCAAGGTGCAATTCCACCAATGTTTACTCTGGGAAACAAATTACTTTATTGGTATTATTTAGGGAGCATTGATAAGGGATCACCTACTGGAGTGTGGTATTCCTCCTGCAAAAAGGTCGCTCTGGAAAGTCTATATCCAGCAGAAATGGTGACTCTCCCATAGCCGCATAAATGTGAACTACATTCTCTCATCTTCCTCAGTTTATATTTTCTTCTATATACTCCTTCCTGAAAATTACTGCAGTTAGGGTAGAGTTGCATACAACAGGAGGTATGGAGCTGCTGGGTGCTCAAGTGACCCTCTCCACCACCCTCTGTGATGGGTATAAATGGTCACCAAATCTAACTGGGATGACGTTTTGCATGTGAGCACAACCAAATGTCAAGATGGTAGTTGTTTGGCTCACAGGATAGTACAATTTAACAGCGACTTTCTTTCTGGTAGTAAAGAGACTGTTAGTTTTAGCTTTAGTTGCACACTTTAGTGTAGTGTCCATGTAGTTTCTTCATTTATAATTGGTATTTTCAGCATCTGTCAGTGTCTTGGTAGCTTAGGTTTCAGGGTTTATATGTAGTGGTGTTGTAGACGGAACCCAGATTTTTAAGGGGTATGTCCTATTTGTGGTTCTGAAACCAGGAACAGTGAGCAATGCTCACCTAAGCATCGTTCAGCGTAGCAACACAAGAGTATTACCCCTGCAGCCTAAGCTACTGAGACACTCATAGACATCACCAACACTGATCACAGTATTCTAGTACCTGAAGATTTCACAGAGCTGAGCTCCAGCTATGCCCAGATATGGTTACATTAGTCTTGAGATGTGTATGGGTGACTTCATATCTTAAACTCAGTTTTCACATCTATAAGAGAATAAATATATAGTCAGAGTGCTGGTACAATGTTGGGATATATAGAGATAGAAATAATGTAACCCTCAAATCACAGAGCAAAGGGTATACTGATGTCACCAGAATCTGCTTATCATCATACTAGTAGTCAAGAATGTTAGACATAGCTATGAAAATAGATCACATTGCTTCTAGTGAAGAAAAGTGTCCTATCTGGTGTTTAAACTTTTGAATATCTGTTTAAAATGGCAAGTAAGGTTTGCTTGGTACCTTCTTTTTCTTTACTGCTTTAGAATAATTAAAATTTAGGGAGAATTAAGATATATAATTTCTTACATTTCACATGAATGTCATAAAATAGGGTATGGAATGATAGATAAAACTGACTACTGGTCATGGTAGAAAAGAGAGGATTTCCTAATTTATGAATAGAACACAAAAAGTGTGAAATTCAAATCATTATATATTTTCTTTTTAAAAAATATTTTATGAATTCCTTGAGAATTTCATGCCATTTATTTTGAACATATTCTGCCACTTCTATTCTGCATCTTATCACCCCTCAACCTTCTAGCCTTTCACACTAAACTTTTAGCTTACTTCCTTTTTTTACCTTTCTGTGTTTAGTCAACTTTGTGTTGCTCAGTCTTGGCACTGAGTTCTATTCTTGTGTAGAGTCAGCCTATCAGGGGTAATGTGACCAAAGAAAATTGACTTTCCTTCTCCCAGAAGCTATCAAATCCTAACAGCTCCCTAGAAAATGGTGATATTATTTCTTTATTCCTCTATGCTAGGATTTTTGTCTTACTGGGATTTGTGCAAGATTTGTGCATGCTATCACAATCACTTTGAGCTCACATTTGCATCTGCTGTAACTACTTGTGCTTGATAAGTTGAAGAGGTAGTTCCCTTGCCATAATGAGTCCTTTCCTGTATTCATATCGTTGGCTAAATATGGATTTACCTTCCAAGGCATCAAAGCAAAATAAGTAAGAACGAGTCATCATGATTTTGAGATACCTAGTCCTCGGCTTGATCTGACTAAAGCGATTTCAAATTTTACCTAATTTACTCTTCCTGGAGACATGGTATCTTTTTTTTTTTAAACTGGAGGAGGAAATGAACCTGATCAAGACGTCTAGACAGTAACATAAGGACTATAGGAGGTCTACTAAGGAAAGCCATAGACATGGAGCAGAACCATCCTAATACAGAGGCTGTGTGTGCTGTGGGTCACAGAGTTAAAGGAGCAGGGTGAGCTAAGCCTTCTGAAGACCAGAAAATTTCACCACTGGTCCCACATGGCAGTCATGGGCCTTCAGGATCTGACACTTTCCTGCTAGATTTTGATCTTACTTTAGCCTGATCATTCCTAGCAATACTCAGATTCTCCCATTTTGGAATGAGAATTGCATGCTGGAAATAGGTAACTTGCTTTTGTATTTAAGAGATTTCCTTGATTTTCAAATGAGATGTAGACTTTGAACTATTTAACTGTCTGAACCGTTAATGACTGTGGAGACTTTTAATATTACATGAGGTGATGATGAGACATTGAGGACAAGGGGATGGAAATTTATGATCTAAAGTGATGCGTTTAGCTGTAAAGTTGGCAGGGGTGGAGCTGTGGTAGTTAATCTCAGGTGTCATCTTTATCACCTGAGAGAAGAGGCATTATTCCAATTAGATTAATTAAGTAGGAAGATCCACCCACTGTGTGTGGCGCCTTCCCTGGGTGGTACCCTAGACTGAAGGAAAAGGAGAGAAAGATGTGAAAAGTAACGTTTGCCAGTCTCTGCTCCTTGGCTGTAGATGCAATGAAACAGTTACCTTAAACTCTGGCTGCTGTGACTTTTCCGCTGTTATGGACTGTGGTCTAAAACTTTGAGCTCAAATAAACTCTTTCTTCCTTAAATTGCTTTTGTAAGTGTACTTTTATTCCAGCAATAGGCAAAGAAACTAAGGAAAAAACCCTGACTGTGGGCCCTAATGGATATTTCACAAATCCTCCCTTCCTACCTCTTCCTTAGAGGTACTACAATTATCTTCCAGTTCTAGAATAACAAACTAGTTCTGCCTGACTCAGGAATGAATCAGGGGAATATTTGGGAATGACAGAGGAACTTCTATCTCATACTGAACCATACATGCTCTTGAAAAAAGGTAAGAACGAAGACCTAGAAAAATAAAAACATTCATCATAGCATTTGCAGTTACTTAATAAATACCAAAGGGTTTTTTTTCTAAGTTAGATGCTTATGAGGTTTTCCTTCCTTTCTTCCTTCCTTCCTTCCTTCCTTCCTTCCTTCCTTCCTTCC
>LOEQ01007016.1:68447-84107 GCA_001685075.1 Bramus lutescens | reverse complement strand
TTCATCAGTGTGGCTATAGGATAGGGCCAGTTGAGGTACCCTCTCCTCAGCTGCCCAAGGAACAAGCTGGGAACATCACCTTGGACACCTGGAAACCCCTCTAGAGTCAAATCTGAAGGGGAGGATGGGGAGAGCTTGGGGGAATGGGATGGCTAGGATGGAGGAAAGGTGGATATGGGAGCAGGGAAGTATATTTCTTAATTAAGGGAGCCGTTTTTAGGGAAAAATTATCTTAAATGGATCTTTTAATCACACAAAACAAGTAAAAAATTAAAAATTTGTGTGGAAAAGCCCTCTGAGTTAGTTCTAAAAGGAAAATTGAGACTTTATTAATTAGCAGGAATAGAATCAGAAGAAATTTCCTTTTAATAATGATGAAATTGACAAATTATGGGAAGAAAGTGGAGCCTGGCAAAGGGCTTGTAGTAATTTTTGGGGTAATATTAACAATTACCTCCAAAGCAAAAGAATTCAACTTATAAAGAGAACTAATTGGATCCTTCCTCATGTTATAGGAAACACACCAGTAACTGGAGCCCCTACATTCTATGCTGATACAAATAAATCAGGAAAGGCAGGATACAAATCAGAAAATTCAAGTAAAGTGGATCAAAGTCCTTATGAATCTGTCCAAAAGGCAGAATTATATGCTATTCTCATGGTACTATGTGATTTTAAGGAACCTCTCAACATAGTTACTGATTTGTAGTATACAGAAAGAGTTACATGCACATTGAAACCATTAAATTTATACCAGATGATACAGAATTGACTTTATTATTTATTCAGGAACAAGATACAATCAGGAATAGGAATCATCCCATATGCAAAACACACATCCTTCTTATTTGGATCTGCCAAGTCCTTTAGCACAAGGTCATGTGCAAATCAGTTAATTAATGCTTGGCAATGGTCTGAAGCCTTCAGAATTTCATTCAAACATCATGCCAATAGCAAATGCTTAAAAATATCTTTTCCATCATATGACACAAGCCAAGGAAATTGTATGGAAATGTCCCACTAGTTCTTTATACGACCAAATGCCACTACCTACAGAAAGAAACACAAATGGTACTGAAAGGAATGAAATCTGGCAGATGGATGTGTTCCATTTCATAGAGTTTGGAAAACTAAAATATGGACACCACACCATTGATACCTATTCAGGTTTTCAGTGGGCAACTGCTTTTAGTTCAGGAAAGCCTGATTCTGTAATCACACAATTGCTAGAAGTTATGGCCATCAGGGTATACCTGCACAAATAAAGACAGGCACTGCTCCAGCATATGTCCCTTTAAAATGAAACAATTTATTGCTTACTATAATATAATGCATATTATAGGTATACTACACAACTCTACAGGATAGGCGGTTATAGAAAGAGTAGATCAAAGTCTGAAGGATATGTTAAATAAAGAGAAAGGGATGATAAAGACCCCCAGAAATAGATTGTGTAATACATTGGTAACTTAGAATTTTCTGCGTGCCAATGAGAAAAACCAACAGAGAGATGCTGGATAGTAGAAAAAAAACTAGAGAATTAAATCAATTGATGTACTGTGAAGAAGTAATGACCTCAGAATGGAAACCAGTACATGTATTACGTTGGGGAAGGGGTTTTGCTCTTGTTTCCACAGGAGAAGAAAAGCTATTATATGATAAAAAATAATAAAAATTGGTTGTGAACAAGACACACCCCTTAATTAGAAGAGATAATAGTTCATCAAACAGCATGGCTGTTTAATCTAAACTAACCTATAAAACTAAAAAATACTTTTTATTTTGTCAGATATTCAGTTATAACTTGCTAAAATGGAATCTCCTCAAAATTAGGGTTGGGGAAGGGTTTTGTTTCTTTCTTTTCAGGAGAATAAAGGTATGCAGCTAAGGAATCTGAAGACTTTTGGATAAATGAAATATCTGAAAAAAAGACAAATCATCCAGAAGAAATGTTTCAAGAAAAGGAATAAATTGACCTATTATTACATCACATTTCCAACAGAATAAATTTTCATAAATCTTTCCAAATGTTTGTTTCTGCTATTCTCTAAAGACATATAATGCAAATGGTATTTTTTTTTGTTCCAGTCCAGTTAAAGATTAAAGCTGACTTTGGAGTTGGAGTGTGGCCCTCCCCTTCTCTAACCCAAGCTTGCTTGTTAAAGTAAAATCCAAAATCTCTGTCTCATGTCAGAAGAGCCACCTGATATGGGGACAGTAGAAAAACAAATACTTAAGGATTATTTTATTGCCACTCATATTTTTTTTAGTTTTATATGGACTCTTTAACAACTTTTCTTAAGGTATAAATTTTATAAGATGAATATATATGTATGTATTTAAAAGTTTTTGTAGTATATGAATGGTCATATAGAGTACTAACAATTCTAGAAAAAGATTTTGGCTCTTTCCCATCTTGCAAGATGGTGGACGAAAAAGCCGAGAAGCCTGATACAAAAGAGAAGAAACCTGCAGCCAAGAAGGCTGACAGTGCAGTCAAAAAGGATGACCCTAAGGCTAAAAAGCCCATCAAGGGGTAGCCCCATTGCAACTGAAATCCAGTCCTTGTTAGAGGAATTGACAGCTACTCCCAATCTGCTATGTATTCCAGAAAGGCCATGCACAAAAGGAAATATTCAACTGCAAATCCCAAGGTTGAAAAGAAGAAGAAAAAGAAGGTCCTTGCTACTGTCACAAAACCAGTGGGTGGTGACAAGAATGGTGGTACCCAGGTGGTTACGGCTTGGAAAAATACCCAGGTGTTATCCTACCGAAGATGTGCCTCGGAAGCTGCTGAGCCATGACAAACAGCCCCTCAGTCAGCATGTGAGACACCTGCTGAGATTACAGAGCAGCGCAAGGCTGATCAGAAAACCGTGGACTCGCAGAGTCTATCAAAGATCAAAGCTGTTCCTCAGCTGCAGGGCTGCCTACACTCAGTTCTCAGAGTAACGGGATGTATCCTCAAAAACTGCTCTTCTAAATTGCTAACAACCTAATTAAACAGCTTCATATGTTAAAAAAAAAGAGATCTCAGAGATCTCAGAGCTACCATGCTGCCAGACACCAAAGAACCTGTGAATGTATCAGCTGCCCCTAACACTGACCTCTGATGGGACTTTTAAACTTAGAAAGCATGGCCTGTGCCCAGGCAGAACTGGGAATGAGGAACGGTCACTGCCTGGTCCCTAGCACAGCAGGAAGGCTGGCAGAGAGAGGGAGCATGCCCTTCACCCTACCACGAGGGCTGGCTTCAGGTAGGAGCTGACAGGCAGACTGGAAAAAAGCTTAGACTCGGAACATTACAGTTTCAGGACAGTTAAAGGTCTGTAAAAATAAATGAGCAGGTTAAATATGCTTCCTTTTTTCCGTTTCACAATTTTGCTTCTTTATCAAAAATCTGCTGCTCATAGGTGTGTGGATTGATATCAGTTCCTTTGGTCCTCACATCTGTTTTATGCCAATATCAGGCTGTTTTCATCACTGTGGCTCCGTAGTGAAGTTTAACGTCAGAGATTGTGATGCATTCAGAAGTTCTGTTATTGTACTGGATTTTAGGATTATTTAGGCCATCCTGAGTTTTTGCTTTCCTTATGAAGTTGAGGACTTTTCTTTCGAGGTCTGTGAGGAATTTTGCTGTAATTTTAATGGGCATTTGCATTGAATAGGTAGATTGCTTTTGATAAAATTGGCATTTTGTTATGTTGATTCTAACTTCCCAAGAGAAGAGGTGATCTTGCCATTTTTTCATGTCTTCAGTTTCTTCAAAGATTTAAAGTTCTTGTCATACAGGTTTTCCCACTTGTTTAGTTGGAGTTACTCCAAGATGTTTTACGGTATTTGCAGCTGTTTGTAAAGGGTGATGTTTCTCTGATTTCTATCTCAGCTCCTTTATCATTTGTGTAAAAGAGTTGCATTTAGGCTGATTTCAGGTTCTGGCTCTGACAAAATAATTCTGCTATGAACATAGTTGAGCATATGTCCTTATGGTATGGTTGAGCATCTTTTGTGTACAGGCCCAAAAGTGGTATTGCTGACTCTTAAGCTAGTTTATTGCCTGATTTTCTGAGAAATTGCCATACTGATATCCAAAATGGCTGTGCCAGTTCGCACTCTCACCAGCTATGGAGGAGCTTTTTTTGTTGTTTTTTTGTTTTTTATTTTCTTAAGCATAAGTTATCAGCAGTGTTCTTGATCTTGGCCATTCTCACAGATATAAGATGGACTCTTAGAGTTGTTTTGATTTGCATTTCTCTAACGGTTAAAGATGTTGAGCATTTTGAAATGTCTTTCAGTCATTTTAAGTTCATCTGTTGATAGTTTTGGTTTAGGTCTATACTGTATATTTATATTAGATTATTTGTTCTTTTGATTACTAATTTCCTGAGTTCTTTGTATATTTTTGGAGTGGATTAATTATTGGTAAAGATGCTTTCCCATTTTATAGGCTGATGTTCTGTTTTGTTGACTATTTCCTTTGCTATACAGAAGCTTCTCAGTTTTAGGAGATCTCATTTATTAATTGTTTCTCTCAATGTCTATACCACTGGGGCTGTATTTGAAATATGCCAATGCATTCAAGTGTACTTCTCAATTTTTCTTCTGTGAGGTTCAGTATTGTTGGTTTTAGGTTGAGGCCTTGGATTCATTTGTTTTTCAGTTTTGTGTACTTCTACATGTTGATATCCAGTTATGCCAGCATCATTAGTTGAATATGCTTCATTTTTTTCCATTTTTCTACCAGCTAGGCAGACTTGCAACTTAAAAGGAAAATAGCTTACAAACTTTTAATTAGATATACAATGGCCAAAGTCTTACTTATAATATTCTTATGGGACACTTTTAGCCACTGAGTAAAATTTCTAAAGGGAGCAATGAGTCAAATTCCAGTAGACAGCTGCCAAACAGGTACTCAAGCAGGTAGAGTATACACCAGCAAGTACATTATATTAATTTTGATTCAGCCTTAGCAAACTTGTATATTAAATACAAAATTTAATCCTACAGCAGCTTAATGGAAAAATGGTCCACTTTTTATGGCTGCACCTTCCCATTTTGCCAGTTAGGATTTTAGCTCAGAAGAATAGGATGGAATAATCTAGGAGATGTTTTAGCAGAGAACTGACTATGATCAATGTTTCTTATACTGACCAGTAGATTAATAGATAATTTTAAAATAGTGATTCTCGCACAATTATATTTGCTCAATTTAAAGGCCAGAGTCATAATTTTTCCCAGCTGATCATTGCTGCTATTTGCACAAATATATTTTGCTAAGGGGTTATAGGTAAAGATCCCTTAAAGGATGTTGTGGTAAATTTCACAAATGGCTCTCCCAATGGAAGAACTGCATATATGGTTAAAAATGAAAAGGAATTGTGGAGTGTGCCATGGCTCCTTGAAAATAGCTTTAAAAGGATAAAAGCTCCCGACAGATCTGCTCCAGACAGATCTGCTCCAGACAGATCTGCTCCAGGCAGATCTGGCACGGTGACACCAATATGACCTTTGTTAAGGCAAGGTGAAAAAGCCCCTGCAATGATTAGAAAAACAAACAAACAAACAAAAAAAACAGCCTTATATCAATTTGGGGTCGAGGCTGTGTTTGTGCTTTTTTCACAGGAAGAAAATAAAGCTGAATTATATGACTGCATGTGCAGAAAAGGAATGGCTGTCCTGATGACATCGTAGCTGATAACACCTCCATGAAGGAGTCAGAATGAAAGGAGTTGGAGAGGAGCCCATGGTCCTGTCTTCCTTGCCATCTCAGAGAGGAGTGCCTGACCTGCAGGTCTTGCTGGGCCACTCTGCACTGCATGGTGCCATGCTGCACTGAGGGACAGATGCTGAGCTGCTTCCAGACCTATGGGACACACACAGTCACAGAGGCCCTGCTGCACCGACTGCAAAGACCACAACTTGCTTGCAGTCTGAATCCTGTTTGCTTTGGAGCCGAATTAGAAATGAAGACTGAACATTTGACTGTTTTAATCTTTAGAACACAGAACTCATTTTGATTAAAATATTGTACCTGAGAACTAAGACTTAAACTTTCCCCTCGGGGAAAGAAAGAGTCAAAATAAAGAATGACTGAAGCTCCTCTTCACTTAAGAGGGGGGGCAGCCCGAGGGCTTAACTGCTGTTCAGAAACTGAAACTGTTATTTGAGAACAGTAATGGCATTGGACTCCCACCCATCAGAAAAAAACTTTTCTTGTCTTTTGATTAATAGGGATTTAAGAAAATTGTGATATGTCAAATTGTGGATTTAAAGTTAATTGCCATTCTAGAACTATGGTATTTATCTTATAATGTTTGTAACTGCTTATAAGATGTTAAGAAAAGTTTGACACACCCCGTAAATGTTTGGATTTAATGCCTGTGTTAAGAGTTCTAGATTTTGATACAGCATAAAATTATTAAGAGGTGCTAGACCAGCTGAAGAAACATTTTCAACTCAGGTGACCCTCCTCTCATCTAAATAGGAGGCTATAGTCTTTAGTAGCATGATTGTTCATAAAACATCATTTCTCCTGACTAGAAAGTATGGTTTCGAGACACAGAGGCCCAAAGGTTTCTATCCCTTAATCTCCTTTGTTAACAGAGGTCAGTAGTCAGAGACAGGTTTGAAGCTTCTCCCAAGTTGCCTAAGACAGGAACTCACATGTTTAGAATGCCTGTTCTGATGACAGGTTAGTCTCAGTAAGTTAAGGAGTCTTTGCCCAAGACAGATATGATCATCTGTCCTATTGCAGAAGCACAGGTTTTAATAAGAGAGTGGATTGTAAGGGACGGATTATACAAGCCCATATTTCTACATTGTAGGACAGTCAAAATTCTGAGTGACCTGGCAAGGCACAGTTTGCACCTTCCCCACAGGTGTTTGTTTAGCTTATAATAGTGAGGCAGCCTGATGCCACCCAAAGGAAGTCAGGATATGCTAGTGGTGTTCTGCTCTTCTATTGTAATTTAGGAGGTCACCTGGGGAAGAGGTGATTTTTAGTCTACATGACAGAGCACACATAGGTGTGAGGTGTGGACGTGACCAAAGTCATTCTCCCAGCTACCTAGGAAACAGAACGCTAATGAACTTCCCCCTCAGTTTACATTTTGGTATAAAAGATGTTTGGATAATAAATCCAGGTGATTTTCAGGATGTGAACTCAGGATTTCTGGAAGGCTCACTGAAAGCTCCCACCCGATAAAGTCATGTGAGTTGTGTTTTTCATTCCCACACTTCCACTCTGGTACAAGAAATAATTTATGTCAGGGCTGGACCCTGACAGATGCCCAAATTTCCAAGATGTGAGGTATGTAGATTTTAGTCTTTCATTGGGTTATGGTATTTGTCATTGTTTAGAGTGATTGATTACAAGTGGTTATTGTTAATGGTCATGAAAAAATCTAAACAAAGGAAGTTAGATTCAAGGTTCTTGTTTTGAATGAAAAAATGGGGATAGAGGTATGATTGGATAAAAGGGTAGATTACTAAATCTACCCTGGAAAAAGATATAGAATTACAAGATAATAGGGTACATTATTGAATCTACTCTGAAGATAAAAAAGGGAGGAAATAGATAAGATAAAAAAGTAGATTATTAAATTTACTTTTAAAAAGCAACTACTAGTTTTAAATGTTTAATATTGGATTGGACTTTTGTATATTGCATACAAATTTTGTATATTGATACAAATTTGAGATTAATTTTGTTTGAACATATACATAATTTATACTCTTGTTCAACTCATTTAACAATGTAATACAAATTTATAGTTCTTAAGAATTATTACCAACTGTTTACGGTAATAACGAAATACAGGTTAGTAAGTAGTTAATCACCTATTACAATCAAACTTGTAGTCACATTAGGTATGTGTCAAACAAGATATATTTTAGATAGAGGTCATCTTAAAATACATCAGAGATTTACAGAATATGGCATTTAAGGTGTTTTAATAATACAGGCTCTATTTTTATGACAATGAGACATGTCTGCTTCTGGAAGCACCAATCTACTTCAGAGAAGATAATAGACATTGAAAAAACTTCACATGGAGTTTATTTTGTTTGTGGCAAAAGTAAGCCACTAGGGAAGGAAATGCCCTTGCCTACTGCTGACAGTATTTTGTCCTAATCTGATAAGCAGGACACACACACACACAAAAGACTATCAAACATTGTCAAGACAAGAGGGACAGCCCTTCAGAATGTCCTGCTTCACAGAAAAGTCTGTTGGATATGCTAAGCCTGTATGCTAAAGATGGATGCCCCAGTGTTGTGAGAGGAACCTTGGGTGACTGTCCAGGCAGTCAGGTGTTTTTGTCATTTCTCACATTTTCTGGAAGTTGCTTCTCCCACTTCCAGCTTACTAGTTAATATTATTTCCTTTTGAGTCTCTGAGGGAGTTGAAGACTAGATAGGTATAGTTACTGATTTTCTACTTTAACGTACACAGAAAGAAACTCACTCACATGGTGTAAAATATATAAGATTGAGAGATATCAAAAGATAGTTTTGGGTAGTAATGCATGCCATGATAGAAAGTAAATTAGGTACAAGACTTGGGACTCACCAAGATAGGATACATAATTCAAATGGACTCAACATTGTTAATGTGCTTATTGCCTGTATATATTATATATATAGTTATTTTACTTGTGTATAGTTTTTCTTATATTCATTATAGCCTTATTTTTTATTTTAGACAAACAGGGGAATATTTTGTAGTTATATTTTATTTGTATTTTAGTAAATAAAGCTTGACAGAAGTTCAGAGTACAAAGCTAAGCCACTAGAGGCCAGGGAGTGGTGGCACACAACTTTAATCCCAGTACTGGGAAAGACAGAGGCAGGCAAATCTCTGTGACTTCAAGGCTACCCTGGGCAATACAAGATTGATCCAGAAACAGATCCAGGTGGTGTTGGCTCACAATTTTAAGCACAGTATTTGGGAGTCACACACCTTTATTTCCAGCACTAGGGAGGTGGAGACAGGAGCAATATGGCTGGGTGGAGAGAGGAATATAAAGGGGAAGAGACAAGAACTCAATGGAGTGTGGCATCTGAGGTTTGGTGGAGACACAGTGCAGGCTAGGCAGTCTGAGGATCGCCCTTTCGGTCTGAGCATTGGTAGAGGCAAAAGGTCTCTCTAGTGGCTTATGGCTCCGCTTCTCTGATCTGCAGCTTTGTCCCCTATATCTATCTCTGGCTTTTTATTATTTGTGCTACACCTCATACAGAAACCATACAGGTTATCTGGAACAACATAAAAAAACAAAGCTATTAAAAACAAGACTAGAAGAAGAAGATAGGAGAAGAAACCCAGGCCAAAAGCACAGAAAATATTTTAGAAGGAAATTTCCTTAATATAAAGAAGGTGGTGCCTATTAAGGTAAAAAAAAAATCAGACAAAACACCTAATCTGGCCAAAAAAGAAATTACCTACAACATGGAATAATCAAAAACTAAAAGTGCAGTTCTAAGAAAGGATATTAAAGATGCAAAAGAAAAGTACAAAATAGCATGATCATTAGGTCCATTAGAATAATATCTGATTCCTCAATGGAAACTCTGAAAGCAAGAAAGCCCTGGACAGATATTCTACAAACTAGGAGAAATTATGGACAACTTAGACTGCTGTATAAAGAAAAACTATCAATTCACAATCAATGGAGAAAGAAAAGAAAAGTGTAAGTCCAAATATAAACAATTTCTATTTACCAACCCATCTCTACAGAAGATACTAGGAGGAAAATTTCAGTCTACATAAGTTAACCATGCACAAGAAGACACAAGGAATAAGTAATACTAGACCAATAAATCAACAGGGGAACTCTATATTATAGCAACAAAAATAAGAGTAATCAAATAACACTGCTCATTGATCAGTCTCAATATCAATGGTCTCAATTGCTCCATAAAAAGACACAGACTAAAAGACTGGCTTATGAAACAGGATCCATATTTTTGTTGCACCCAAGAAATTCACCTTACCATCAAGAATAGACATTGCTGCATGGTAAAAGATGGAAAAGGGCATTCTAAGCAAATGGGTTGAACAAGCAAGCAGTGATAGCCATTTTACTATATGGCAAAATGTACTTCAAATAAAACTAATCAGAAATGATAGGGAAAGACACTACATACTTATCAAAGGAAAAACCCACCAAGAAGATATTGCAATTAAAAATTTTTGCACCAAAATACAAAGGCACCCAACTTTGTAAAAGAAACACTGCTATAGCTAAAATCACATATTGATCATCACATTCTGAATGGATGAATTCAGTACCCCAGTCTTGTCAATACATGGGTTGACTAAACTAAAAGAATACTGGAATTATAAATCAGCCTAGCAGAAATCTACACGATACTTCACCCAAACCCAAAATAATGTATCTTCTCAGCACTTCATGGAATTTTTTCCAAAACTGATCACATGCTTATAGACAAAGCAAATCAACCTATATAAGAAAATTGAGATAATAGCCTGTATCTTATCTGACCACAAGGTATTAAAGATGAATATCAATAAGAGAAACAACAGTAAAATATTTACACTTTAATCAATGATCTATGCTGTATCCCTTAACTAAAAGTAATTTAGCTTTCTTTTTGATTCCACATCAAACAGCTTCTTGAAGCTCCATCAGTCTTTCTTTTACTGTCTTTTTTTTTTTCATGAGAACCTGGGCCATTTCTCATGTAGAAAACCACTTCCTTTGGGCAGAGAGAATGTCACTCTATAATGATGGGAAGAAATCACTCTGGGTGTATACATGTTTTGCTGTCAAACTCACCCTTAAACCAAAGCTTAAATTTTTAAACATTTTTGTAATTTCTAACTTAGTAAGATGACTTTAAAATATCTTTATAAAATAAAATCAGAATTAATATATTATATTTTATTATTATTTAATATTATATATTATTTGAATACATAAAGGAAATATAAAAATGACCTATTTTAGCTGCTACCAAATAAAAAGGTTTAGTATGCCCTCAAAAAATAAATTGAATAGCTAATGAATATGATGAAATTAGTTCATACATGGTTGGTGCTATGGCACAGGCAAGCACTTTGATTTTGAGATTTAACCCCAAAAGAGTAATCCATAATATTACCGTGTTTATGAGAATATTTGATGAAAGCTAAGTAAATGAAAGGAAAATTAAAAGGTTGTGAAGTAAATGTGAAGAATTGCCATATTATACATATTGCCAAAGATAGGACCTTTGACTTTCAGAATATTATCAAAAATATTCTCTCCTGAAATGTGCGATATATTCCCAGCCATTCCAGTTATTAACATTTCAATAAGAATCTGTTATTTAAGAAGGACCCATTTTGAAAGATGTTAGAACATATACTGGGCAGAAACATTTGATTGTAAAATAGGCATGGGAAATCCTGAAGGCCTGATAAGTCTTACAACATATCATTTTAGTCGTGGTTTGTTCTGTTTTCCAAATTTGTTTGACATTTCTTTCACAGAACATTAGGTGTTCTTTGAAAACATTTAATGCGAAGATTTTTATCTTTATCTTTATTGCAGAGTTTCTCAGTCTTTATTGTAGGAAACAGACTATAAGTAGCCTAGGGAAACTTGACATGAATGATTTTAAACTTCATTGAGTAAGGGATTTTTTTTTCTTGGAAAATAAGCCAGCATCTTTTACCAAATAAATTTGTATAGAACACTGCTTAAAGAATGGTATCCAAGCAAACAGAAAGAAAGAGGGTGATCTGAACTTAAAATGAAGCGTATATTACATTCAGAAGCTAAAGTCAGGGTTTCTGTATTTCCTACACCCTTTTACTAGCTATACCATGACATATTTGTTTGGATCATTCAGCATTTGTTTTGAATTTACCTTTGTTCTTGTGAGGAAATCAAAAAACAAACAAAAACAAACAAAATTAAGTTGTTCATTCTTGCTGCAATTTTTTTCATTTTTCTCTCTTTGAAAATAATTCTTTTCATTCAATATATTCTAATTATGGTTTCTTCTCTTCCAGCTCCTCTGAGACCCTTACCTCTCCTCACACCAGAATCTACATTCTCACATTCTCTTTTCTTTCCTTGGAAAACAAAAATTCATCTAAAGAAGAATAAGACAAGACAATGCAAGATCAAACAAACCTGAACATGATGATTCTAACAAACAAACAAACAAACAATCAGAAGAAAAAGTGCCAAAGCAAAACCACAAAACCAGGAGAAACATGTATAGACACAGAGACAAATGTGTTCACACACACAGCAATCCCACAAAATCACAAAACTGGAAGTCTTAATATATACACAGAGCACCTGTAGGGTTAAAAAAAAATGCCCTGACAAAACATTATGAGTCAAAGAACTTTGAAAGATGCCATTGGGTTTGTTTTGTGTGTTAAATGTGTGGGGCCTAGGTCCCTGGCCTACTCAGTCTCAGGTACTTGGTCACCTGAGCAATGCTGGGGACGGTTCCGTCTCATGGAGTGGGCCTTAAATCCAACTAGATATTGCATGGTTACCCCCACAAGCTTTGTGACACTAGTGCGCTAATGTATCTGACAGCCAGGTCTTCATTGCAGATCAAAGAGTTTGTAGCTGGGCGGATGTTTACCTTCTTGTGGTAGCATGCAGAGTACCTTCCAGTACCATGAAAATGAGTGAGTAGGGGTGAAGGTTCTAGGTAGTCACCGGCTTATCTTTTCCATGATTTGAGTGACAGGTCACTTAAAGGAGGACAATTAGCTTTCAGTTGTCTGGAGGACCTAGAACACTGCACTACTTGTGATCATAATCATGTAGCATGATACCATAAAGGCTTCCTAAGATGACCAAGTTAGAATGAATGCTTTAATCTTCCTATGGTAAATTGATTCTATTAGAGTTTCTAATTAATTACTAATCATATGAGTGTAAATGGGAGATTCTCTTTTCCACTCCTTTCTCCCCAAAGAGGATTGCACTTTTGAAGCATTTGTTTGAACTTCAGGTTGTAATTTATTTCTTGGAAAGCAAAAATTAAGGTTAAATTATATTATTTAGAGAAAATTATAAGGGAACTATGATAAAATGTAGTTTGTGACTCTGCCCTGTGAAATGCATGTAATTTGGTCCCCCCCCCTTTTTTTTAAATATAGGAGACTATATCCCAGCACTTTGCAAGTTCTAAACTAAATAATCTAGCATGCTATCCTTTGGGGCAGAGTTCTATTTTCTTTATCGGGACTCCCTGAATTGCTATCAGATACATAATAAATAAACTCGAGTTCCCTCTGGTTCCCTTCCCTCAGGACATCTAGTTTCAGATGGAAGCCTCATAGGTTCAAATTTGACCCACAAAGGACCCACACAATGATGGCATGAGCCTATATGATAATATCATATTTTTTAAATAATGGAGGGTGATTTGAAAATATGAGGTTTCATCTTTTTCTTTACTTTTATACCTCTTACTGATAAAAATGCTTTTTACAGACTAACCCCAATACCTAAAAATGCTCAGAGTATATTTTTCAGACCTTTACTGACTCATTGCTGCTGATATTCTTTATCTGATTTCTAGGATTATAGCTGTAGTCAGTTAACGCATTGCTTTCCAAATTTGCTGAATTTTAGCAAAAATTCCAAAGGTATAGTTTTATTTTTGACATGCAGTAATAGCATGCGCTTTTGGATGCAGTGTGACCGTTGATCGTGTGTGTGTGTGTGTGTGTGTGTGTTGTATGTATGTGTGTATGCGTGTGTATGTGTGAGTGCACAAGTGTTTGTGTGTGTATGGATGTGCGTGTGTGAAAAATGACCATAACAGGGTAATTGGTACATTTATCACTGCAAACATTTATCATATCTTTGTAGTGTAGACATCCGGAGTCCTTTCTCCGAATTGTTATGAAATACTCACATAACTGTTGTCCACCATAGTTTTCCAGCTGAGCTAGGGAACAGTGGAAGGTGTTTTTCCTCTCCAGCTACAGCCTAGTTCCTTGTAAGATAATGTCTCCAGGAATCCACTTCACACACTCGCTATGCTCACTTCTATTCTCTTTCCTACTCAGGTAGGATTGAAGTTTGGGTGTTTATCTGTAAGAACGTATGACATCTATTTCTCTCTCTCTGAGATGTTTCACTTAACATACACATTTCAGTTCTCTGAGTGTTGCTAAAAAAGACTGCATTACATTTCTTTTTTGAGGGCAGTATTTCACTCAGTACAGATATCAGCTTTTGTTCACTGATTTGTTTGTTGATTGGATCCTCTTCCTTGACAACTATGAACAAGGCTGCGATGAATTAGCACATGCACATGTCTTCTTCATTAGCTCAAATCTTTTCCTATGGTCTGCTTTAAAAACTACTTTCCTCAAGTATGGAGATGATCACATGGTTCTTCTTTTCAGTCATTGAGATATTCAGTAATTGTAGTTTTCTGATCAAAACCATCCTCACAGTCACAGAATAAAAGTAATCATAAGTTTTTAAATTCACTTTGTATTCACTTTGATAATGCTTATGTATTCATGCCTGTAAATAAGATTGTTCAATAAATATTGCTCCCTGGATTGTCCTTCTGTAGAGATTTTAGTAATCACTACTTTTATTTAGAAAGTCACATGGAACGGAATCAATATTGCATATAGAAGCATTATATTTACAATTTTAGAGACTGTCCTTTAAATAAAAGAGTGACTGTAATTCATAATTTGGGTGATTGCTAATATATAGTTATTACGTATTAAGAAAGAGCACAAAGAAGAAGGAGTAAAAGTTAGAAGACCCAAGACTCTGTTTTTACTCTGACTACTTTTATCTAGGTGCCCTTGCAAAAAATTAGAAATTTTGTTGCATTTGAAAACAATAGTTTTAAGTTAGAAGCTGTACTAACTAAGAAGAGATGATGAAAACAGCCTGCATAAGAGAATTTTGCACTGGAATAGTTTAATCAGGAATATGAATTTGAATTAAGACATAGAAAAGGTGAATAGATCTTTGACTACAGTCAATCTTTCTAATACGATTCTTAATTCTGATGGAATTCAGATACCCAAATGGTGTTTTTGTCTCCTTCCTAATTGTTTATTTGATACTGCATATAATTAAATATCACAGAATATGACTTTATTCATTCCATATAGATGTAACAGTATCTTTCTCATTTATGGCATTGAAACTGACATTATAAATTATGACATTAAGTTGAGCTATTCTTCATATATCTAGTGTGGTGCCTGGAAAGCAGCATGCACTTACAACTTAAAACAGGTAAGTATTTTAAATGTTTTAAAATATTATGAAACAATTAATACCCTCCAAGAGTAAGTAGAAAGAGAAGTCCTATGTGGGTTAGTAACAGTAGAGTGGGTTTAGAAAAGCTAAGATCCTGTTTTCTAATTGAAGCAATGAAGGGCTTGTAGTGCACAGGTGATTAAAAACTTTAGGCAGTGCAATTGTTACTAGTGGGGTATAGTAGTTGTCTAGTGGGAACAAGCAACTTTCTTCTTTGAGTGAAATCAGTGTAAAGGTTTTTTTCAGTCTCCATGACCTATTTTTTTTTTTAGGTCTTCCTGCCTCTCACAGATGTAATTGGACAGCTATTAACACCCCTCGCCCCGGACCGGGTGGTGAGTTCAACCAGGCAGGAGTTCCTTTGTTTCAATAGCCTGCC
>LOEQ01007016.1:53698-67202 GCA_001685075.1 Bramus lutescens | reverse complement strand
CACCAGCACAACTCAAAGAAGGGAAGCACACAGACTCTACTACAAAAAAAAAATCTTTTTTTTTTTACTTAGTTAATTGTGCTTCTTCTCGGTGTATACCTAAGCTTGTCATATGCATTTTCCCTTGTGCTGAATGGAGATAATCCATAGCCTACCTGAAACTTTCCTACCATTCTGCAACAGCTGCTTGTGAGCATAAGCAACACAGATGATTCCATAGAGGACATCTGTATGTGTGCATAGTCCAAGAGGATAACAATCTTCCAGACCATGACAACAGATTGGTCCTCTTTCCTCTCTGTTGTCTGGGACTCTGTGTTTACTCTTCATTGTCTTATGGTTTATTGAGTAACTATATCAGCAACAACCTCTAATAGTGTGGTTGTTTCCTTGACTCTTGTCATCTCTTCCTATTTGTTCCATAGCTCTGTACCTTGATGAATAATTGGCTGGATTTAAAATGGGAAAGAGTATATTATATTGGAAAAGTAAGAATGTGTAAGGTCTCACGAATCCTAGATACTTTACTTTAAAATGACTCAGAAGAGTTTACTTCTAGAATTGATTGATTAATTGCAGAAGCAATTGCTTTCTGTTTTTACTTTCAAGCAATTGACTTTCTATTTTCTTCATAAAAGAAATAAAAGACATGTACACCTGTGCTTGCAGGAAAAAACTGAATTCATGAAGCCATATAAAACTACATATGTCTGAAAATTTCTGAATTCAGAACCCTGTGCTGTCACAAAGGAGTGAGCAGGATGTGCACCCCTCTTTTATATGATGGAATATATAGCATGTGTCTCAGTTGTCACCACTACAGCATCCTGGTCTACAAATGTTTCAATTGAGCATCACAATAAGGAGGGCCATCTGGTAAATCAAAATGATAATACTTTAAAATCCATTAATTAGAAATTAAAATGTAATATTTATTAAGTAACAAATAATATTATGTTTGCCATTATTAAAGATACATCTGAGTTTTGAAGAACTGAGAGTGAGGTAGCTGGAGCTATTCTCAGAGTAAGAATAATTACAGAAATGTAGGCATTATAAATAAATGATTAGTTTTAGGGGTTAAACATTTACTTTTATCAATATGAGAAGTCAAAGTTATGAAAAAGACTCAGTTGACCTAGATGTACTGAACACTGATCATTTATCACTCATTTAATAAAGTTGGCGAGTTTCTCACAAAGTGTCAGGAACAGTTTTAAAATTAGGTCTGAGAGCCAGGTGTTAAGACAATAAGCTTTTATGGTTGAATTATGAGTGTCAGCTGTATCTCTTCCTGCCTTAATTAAACACACCACTTAAGCTACTTGTGGAGCCTCATCCTGTCCAGTTATCACAGCACAAAATATCCTGCTTACCTAGAAAGGACACAGAAGAGATCTTGAAAGGTATGTAATCTCTGGGCTCCCCATTTAAGGAATGGCATGTAAGGGTGTCCTGTGGAAATCAACAGTTTGAGGACAAGCTGGGCCAAGAGCATATCACACACACACACACACACACACACACACACACACACACAGCTCTTTCAGAACAAGAACAAAGCATGCCGCAACTTGTCAGACAGGAAACAGGATGAATTTTTGCTATAGTGGTCTAGGAAATATATTGGTAGGTATTTTTGGCCCAGGACTTGTTAAGATTCTCAGACTCCTAACTGCTTATCCAACTGATCTCAGTTTTGACACCAGTGGTAATTTGACTGGAGGGACATGAGGAGTTAGCAGACCTGTCACGATTCATTTCTCTTTCTCTATTACAAAGCCTTACATGGCAACAATTTTATCTTACGTTTACCATGACTCAAAGATGACTGACACTCTTATTTGCATCTTCTTTAGTTTCAACCCTGCCTAGCGTTAACACACAGGGACAGCTTTTAAGAATGTTGTTTTTAAACTTCATCTATTGACTATGAGATGAACAGTATCAAGTATTTGAATGATAGCATGATCTATCAAGATTATAGATAGCACATTAGTGTTGTGTTCGGGATACCTTAGTTTTGATTACAATTATCATCTGATTTCATATTAATACACAGTAGCCTATTGATAGATGGGTTTGTTGTATTGTCTTAGAGATTTAATTTTAAAACATGTATGTTTGTGGGGCATGGCAGTGCACACCTTTAATCCTAGCATTCAGAAAGTAGAAAAAACAGATTTCTGTGGATTTGAGGCCAGCCTGTTCTACATAGCAAGTTCCAGGCTAGCCAGGGTTGTATGGTGAGACACTGGCTGAAAAAAGAACAGAAAACCAAATAAATGCATATATCTCTTCCCAGTAAATAGTAAATTCTTGAGGAATTGAAGAGAAGTTATATTTCACTCATCATGGAGTTTGTAACACTCCAGGTGCTCAGTAAAGGAAGGCAGCATCGTCTTCTCTTTTAAAAATAAGGTAACATGCATGCTCACTGTGTAACAGCTATACAGTAATTGTATCAAAAATCTCTTGAAAGATCCAGGTATTTTATTATTTCTAATCTGAAGAAAGATGAGATGGAGGACTAAGGCAGTAAGGAATATGCTTGGTCTCCTAATAAGAGGCAGAGCAAAGATTCAAAGTCATCTGAATAGCTTTGTATTTAAGGTGGGGATTTCCAGTTAAAATGAACACAAAACAGCGTTTTAAGACAGCATCTTTTACTAATCTAAAAGTTATAAGGGAACTTGTTAGTTTGTAAACTAAAACCACAAACTAACAAATACAAAATGTGATATAGAAGCAGGTCTTGGCAACACTAAGGTTTTGTAGGATTGTGAAAGCATATGAAACTTAGGTTAGCAAGACTGTTGGGAACTCGGTCCTTTTAAGGTTCAGTCATTCTAAGACGATAAGACTGAAAGTTATTCTCCTTAGTTTGTCCTTTATAGCACAGATCTGGTCAGAAGAGTCTGGCAGCTGGCAGTGTGAGTCTCCATCATGCATGGCTGAGTCAGAGTCAATGGCCTGGAGACAGCAGGATGAGTCAGTAAGGGAAAAGGCCAGGCACTGTATTTTATTTATTAATGGAAAATTTGTCATGATTTTAATCAAAAGATTTAAAAGGAGAAATGTGGACATTTCAGCCTGACAGCCTTTCGAGATTTCTCTTGGGGCAGAAAAAGAAGATGAGATACTGCCTTTCTTCTGTTTCTCCCTAAAGCCCCTTATTAGACAAGATTTCAAAGGTAAGAAGAGACCATTCAAGTTCAGTCCAGGAAACAGAGGAAATGGAGTGGGAAGAGAAGGAAAGCAAATCAGTTTGTTATGACTTGAGATGCTACCTTAGTAAACTAGTGCGTTTCCACTGGGAACTCTGAGTGGCCATGCGCGATAGACTTAGGAAAGCTGAAAAACTCTACTAGTCTCTCATGGGCATTATTTGAAGGGTGCTTACACATCCACTTGTTTGGCTGTATCGGGTGTGATGAACATTCACTTATGACCAAGGAGAACAGTATTTTCAATGAGTGGCTTTGGGTGTGATGAAATCCCGAGTGATATGGGTAGGCTCAGTGAAGACTACTAATGGGGGAGCAAAAAGAGTCATGTGAAACCATGACCAGAGGACTTTGAAATTTTCAGAGGATTTTTGGAACCAGTTCCTGACTTGAGCTTCATTCCTACAATCATCTGATGAAGTGAGAACATATACCATCACTCTTATTTTAGAGATAAGGAACTGGGTTACAGAAATCTTTGGTACTTTCCCCATGGTCACACAGATTGTAAATAACAGGACAGAAACAACAGAGATTCTTTTAGTTAAGAGACAATGAGATTTTCCCCTATGGAACGCATAGTTTTGTGGTCTTAGGTAATTCTGATACTTTGCCAAAACATCATGAGGACTTCTAGAATTAAAATTTTCAGTGTGGACTATGAGTTCTATATTCATGTTGGAAAAGAATCACAGATAAGTGATAAATTTAGGAACAGTTTCATAGGCATTTGGCTTAAATGTAAAGGTAACAGAAAGATACAGGGAAGAAAAGAGAATACAAAGAAAAGCATATAGAGACAAATGTTGTAAACATGAACAAAATGTTCTCAATTCTGCTCTTTTTCTTCTTTAATAACTTCAATTTGTATATCAGATAATCAGCTCACTGTCAACTGAAGTTTACTAAATTACTTAATGTGTGGACCTCAACAGTGAATGCTCTGTTTCTGCTCTCAAATGGAGACCTTGGCATAGCAAAAGTGTATTTATTCTATTTTTGTACAGAATTGACATCAGTGATGTGTCTTGAATGAGATTTCATTTTCAAGCATTGTATGCCGTATCTACTGTGAGATTTTAGAGTCTCTTTAGTTATTTATTTAGTAGTGCTGTGAAGTACTAATTGCACAGATCTGTGAGTTATACTTAAAAATATTTATGTGATTTTTATGTGATTTTTCTGTTGTTTTTCCCATTAGGCACCTTGCAACTATAGCCTACCTGAGATTCCATGTTTTATGGAAGATTATGATTTTGAGGGAGTACTCAGATTTTGAAACAAAATACATGACTGTAAAACAAACTGTTATCTGTACGAGCCAGGCTATTGTCTTGAGGAAGGATTTTCTAAATTCCTCTGTTTTCTCTGTTGCCACGTGAGCAATGGAGTTTATATTCTCTGCTGTTAATATGTTGTTATAGTCACAGCTAAACTGGAGGCTGTAGTCTTTGTCACCATGGAGATTAGATGCAACCTAAAGGATGCTGTAATGGAGGAAACCCGCTCTTAGCTTCATATCAATATAGTAAATAAAAACCTGTAACCGGAGACTGCTTGTTTGTTTTCCAGCTGCTCAGACCCAAACAATCGCACAGAAACCATATTAATTACAACACTGTTTGGCCAACCATTCAGGTATATTCCCCGCTAGCTCTTAATATTTTAAATTAACCCATTTCTACTGATCTATGTATCACGAAGCTGTGTTATACTGGTAAGTTTCCGGCATCTCTCTTGTTATGTAGATATATGGCATCTGCCTGAGTCTGCCTTCTTTCTCTCTGTGCTCAGCTTAGTTTTCCCACTATTTATAACCAATGGTAATAAAACATACTCACAGCATGCAGAGAGGAATTTCACATCAAAAACTTGACTCTTTCTGGAATGGTTTTGAAAGGAGCAGGGACTAGGAACAAAAACATTTAAATGTCTGCCCAGATGATCACTTCTTTGGACTTGGGCTAGAGAGCCTCGGGTGTTTTCATGCGGATGCTATAATAATGGAGAGACTCTTGTTTCTCACAGTATTAAAATGACTGACCTATGCCAACTCAAGTTATGATTATATTTAAATAAATTTGTGCTCTCCATATTGATCATCTACTGAGGCCTTTCTAGCCTGTCCTTTTGTTATTTATGGCAGTGGTTCTCAACCTTCCTAAAGTTGTGACCCTTTAATGCAGTTCCTCATGTTGTGGTGACCCTGAACCATACCATTATTTTCATTGCTACTCCAAAAATGAAATCTTGCTGCTGTTGAATTATAACACAATATCTGATATTTCCCATGGTCTTAGGTGACCCCTGTGAAAGGGTCAGTTGACCCCAAATGGGTCACGACCCATAGGTTGAGAACCATTGATGTAGCGATTCTACAGAAGGGCCCAGTGCAGTGTGAGAAGGTGACATTTTAGCAAATGCTGCCAATTGGTTGGCCAGGGACAAGATTGAGAAGGAATCAGGAAAAACCCTTAAAGGAGTCCCTGATAGAAGCTTACATAGCCAGCATTCATGACCAGTAATATCACTTGAACACAAGAGTTGAACTCCAAATTAAAATGTCTCACTATCTACACAGGAAGTCTTAGAGAGTACCAGTATGATGTGGGGATCACACAAGGGAAAGAGGACGAAAAGATAGAATAAGGTTCTCTGAGTTCCTCACTGGAGTGAACTACATAACCAAGATCTCTGGTCGCTCTGACCATGGACTCATTTACCAGAATGAATTCCTAGAAGAGGGAAAGCAGAAATAGAGAGATGGCTCAGTGACTAAGAACACTGTCTACTTTTCCAGGGGTCCTGAGTTAATTCCCATCAACCATACGGAGACTAACAACGATCTATAACTTCTTCTCGTGCGCAGATGTACACACAAAAAAGCACTCATATACATAAAATATATAAATAAATAAATCTTTAAAAAAAGAGTGAAGCTGAGATTAAGAAAAAGCTTTGTCATTAATTTTTTGATTTAGCATCACCTACAGGTAGTATTTAAATTTTCTGAATTTTATTAAGCTATAAAACAGTGGTCTACTTTATTCAGTTTTTGCCTGACTGGTTAGGTGAGCAGTGAAGATGGGCAATGAAAAGGGAGACCATGCTAGTTAAGGACAGAATGAAGACTTTACTATTTGCACTTGATTTAACATTTATCACTCTGTTTTTTTTTTCATAACACTTAAGATGTCAACTCTCAACTCATAAATATGGGGGCCTCGAGTTTGCTTTTACCAACTACTATCATTCCACCTCTGCCAAAGTTGCCTGTTTTCTCAATGAATGCATGTATATACATGTGAATTTGAGTATATGCATAAGGCTGTGGTGCATGTGTGTACACTCATATGAGACCAGATGACAATGTGAGGTGTCATCCAAAGGAATATCATCCATGACTTTTAACATGGGGCTGCATAGGGGCCTGAAACTCATCAGTTGTATTAGACTGGCTGATCATCAAGCCCTCAGGTTGTTTTCTTTCCTCTATCTATTTCTCCTATACTGGAACTGTTAAAAACACCATCTTGCCCAGTATTGTTACATGGGTCTAAGGACCGAGTTCATGTCTTCAAGCTTATAAATCAAGCACTTTACTATTTCCTCTGTCCTGCATCTTTTCATCTTTTCAGAGAGAGAGAGAGAGAGAGAGAGAGAGAGAGAGAGAAAGAGAAAGAAAGAGAGAGAAGCTTTCTCTGGTTTAGGTATGAAACTTGAGCTCCTCCTTCCGCAGCCTATTTGTTGGGGTGATGTACACCCAGCTCTCTCTGCAATGATTTGAAATTATTCCTTTCTTGGACTCCTGCTGTAACCTAAGGTTAGATATTTTTACTCTTCTTGGACAAAATTCTGCCTTTCTGTCATGTCTTCCCACTTCTGTCTATTTACAGATGTTTGCCACATGAATTTTACCAAAAGGGTACCACATCTTGCTTTTTTCTTGTTCCAGATCTTACTTAAATAATAGCATCAGTGTTCCTCAGATGAAGTTTGAAGTTTTTCTGGGCAGGACTTTCATCTATCAACATGTCTGTTTAATGTCTCTGGAATGAATGTCTCCACTTTGTGCCATAATATTGACTCTGTCTTCTGGAATGCCCTCTCTTTCCATCACTCCGGTCTGGCATACTTGACAAATCCAAACTTTGAAGACATCGCTCCTCTTTCTCAATGTATTTCATGATACACTGAAGTCTACACATTATATATGTACATAGTATATACGGATATAACATTTATTTATGCATTTACCACCACTATCAGTTTTTGCATAATAAAGATGGTCTTATCATCTCTCTGACACTGACCTTTGCCTTGTTTCTGACAGTTGTTCTAAACATTTTTATCCTTTCAAGGATTAAAGAGACAAAGTTGCTTGCCAGGCTTTCCAACTGTAACACCTAATTAGTAATGATAACAGCTTTCAATATTTACTCTCCATAGATAATGAATGATTCTGAGAGGTACAAATTAGATATAAATAATTTCTCGCTTCATGTATCACATCTTTAAATGTTGCTGCTGATAAGTTAAACAGAAATGTGTGAAAAGTGATTATGAACTCTAATAGTTGCAGCCTGTTGAAAGGACTATAAATACCTGAGGAGGACTCTAGAAATGGAGATAATCTGATGGAACAAGCTGTTCCCATTAGATTATAAAAACACAGGGTTTAAAAGCCACACAATCAGTGTCCTCTTTGTATTTGTCTGCTTTCTCCGTTTTATTAGCTTTATTTTCACCCTGCTTAGAAAGACACAAAGGACAACTTAACACCACCTGAGTTGAGCTTAAAGGTTTTGATTATATGAGATTTTAATCCCATGTATTTTTCTTCTTCGGTCGCATTATGGGTTTTATTTATTCTGACGATGAACATGTTTTCAACCTAATTATTGTCCCCTAATTTCAGAGTAGAGGATTGATATTGGACTTAACAATTGAAAGTGTTCTGTTTCCTATCTCTAACTATATGTGGAATGCAGATTCGTTGATGTTTGTTTTTTGTAGTCTGTATTCCAAGGACATAGTGTGTTTTGGATTCAATAATGTGTTTTTTTTCCTTTTAGTTCTTTTCTTCATGGAATAGAAAAATTTAAACGGCAAGGAGAACAGAATTTTAAGGAGTTCCTATAAACTGTGGAAGGATTGAATTGTGGAATGAATAATACTCTTTGACTTGAGACCTTCCATGATGTTTTGGTTAAAGAGGAATAACCTTCCCTTTCCATGTAGTATTTCCCACTGCTTCTTCCTCTTGCAAACAGGAAGTAAAAGCAAAGTTTGACTAAAGAATCTAATTCAAAAATTATAACCTGAACAGAGCAAAGGAAATCTTCTGTTTCAAATGGAATTAGCTATTGGCACCAAGGACAGCACAGAGGGAACCAATTTTAATGGGTGGAACAGGATAAGGCAGCTCCAGCAGGTTATTACAAATCAGTAGACTAAGCAACAGGGAAGTAGACTGCTCTGCATATATGTGGGTGAGAGAGTATTTGCAAAGACTGAGCAGGGGGCTGTGCTATCGCAATGCTCAGTTATCCAGACTACAGTTGGCTTTCCTTCCTTCCTTCCTTCCTTGCTTCCTCCCTCCCTCCCTCCCTCCNCTCCCTCTCTCTCTTCCTCCCTCCCTCCCTCTTTCCTTCCTTCCCTCCTTCCTTCCTTCCTATTCTATAGAAAAGAGACATGGGAGGTGCTGTTTTCTGCAGCCTCTGCCTCCCTCTACTCTTTGGCAAGAATTGACTGATAGACTCTCACATCTCGTTTCCCTACATTTGGTTTATGTCCACAAGGTGACTATTTGGGGGGCTGCATGAATTAGTGTGTTTATTTGTTACAACTGATGAGCCTTGACCTCATAAAAACTGTGTTGGAATGCAACAAACATAACTGTTTTCAAATCCAGTAATTTTACAGCCAATTAAAGTATTCTTTGGAGAAATCGTGCATCTTCCCAACCGAGAAAATTCAGCGTGTTCGTGTGATTTCAGGTTCCCTCTTTTGATTTTTTCATAAGGCTTGGGAGAATGGCCCGGCCTCCAGTTCATCTGCAAACAAATATTACAGGCATGTATTCCATTGTGTTTTGATTACATGATTGCTTAGATATCTTTCCTTCTTCCTTATTATAGTGTTTTGGTAATTAGTTGCTTACTTTCTGAAATTTATGTTTCAGTTCACTCCTTAAATCTAGCTAGAAGAAATGTAAGCTAAAGTGATCAATATTGTTTCTGATACACTAATTAAATTGTCTTTTAAAAAGATGGCTTGTATATGTATCTGTTTAACATGTTTCATTGAAACTGTTGCAGTGGTATGTAATTTTAATGTAAAATAGTCCTCTTTGCAGGGAATCCAGCCTGCTGCTGAATCTTTAAATTTTCAGTGTCTGTTGTCATAGCAACCGGAATTGACTCTGGTACCCACTGTGTTCAACATAAATTAATTTAAAGACATAGCATTTGAAACAGTTTAATCAATTTTAACTATATTTCTTCAGATTTCAATGCTACTTTATGTTTAAAATGTCATCGTATGTGTTGCTTTCACACTAATTAGACACATTTATGGGGTTCAATATTTTAAAAGTGAATTTTTAAAAATGCTGGAAAACTGGTTCCTGAATTTCTTGTGAGATGCAAGGCTTTAATAATGTAAAGGGTATTTCTTCTTTAAAAATACTGCAATAATGCACTCTGTCATTCCAGAGTACACTGGCGATATGTGGATATATGGATTTGATATTACCCAAAATAAATCCTCATTTTTGCAAGTGTAGGACAAAGATCTCTCAGGACTGTGCTGGGGTAATCACTCTAGGAGAAGGAAACACTATATTTCCCATTTTTTTATGTTTAACCCATTCCTATTGCACTGAGGTGATATGGACTTTCTCATTAAATAATTACTACTAGCTTGAAATGGTTTTTCTTGCAGTCTTCAGTGATTTTTAGGAGCATAGTTCACACACAACTGTTTAGTAAGCACTAAGGCTTCTGTCTTTCCTCTTTCGACTTAGGCTCCTCTTACAACAAGGGCTTTTGTGTTTGGTCAATGAACACTGAATTGTTCATACTCTGTTGTTATTACAGTTATTATATGAAAGTAAGTAAAATGTAAATTGGAGTAGATGATGCAGTTTAGGGGATAGAGTAGTGATTTTGCTTTTAAATTTAACATTGTGTGTGTGTGTGTGTGTGCTAATGTATGCACAGGCCATGGCACAGACGTGGAGGTCAGAGGACATTTTGAGGGAGTTAGTTTTTTCCTTCTCTATCGTGTGGACTCTGGGGATTGAACTTAGTTTGTCAGACTTACCAGCTAGTGCCTTTACCCAGTGAGCCATCTGACCAGGCTAAGAAGAGTAATTTTTTTAAAAATAATATATTTATGCTTGATAGTCAGGAAATATTTCTAATATTTTCCATCAACTTTGCCTAGTAAGAAATATATATTACTTCTGGAGAATGACTATCAAAATGCTTTCAAGCCTGATTATATTATGTCCTTCTGGTGACAACAAATACTATAGAAATTTTACTTTATAGAAAATAAAACATGTTTTAAAATCCTCTTCCTGTTGGAAAGGAGGCAAAGCTTTCTGTGCAATGATTCCATTTTCTCTCAACCATCTAACATGAATTTGATGTTATCTGAACCATCATCCTTTGCTTTGGGATTTAGAATGAGAAACAAAACTGTGGAGGACCAGGAATACCACTTTCCCATTTCTTCTGAAATTAGAAAGAACTCTGTACATGAAATATTTAGGATTCTACTTAAATATGTAAAACCGAGCTGCTGCATCAGCCTATGAGGGTTTATCTGAGTGAATTGATTCTGCTCTGCTGTATTGATAGAAATTAGAGGAAAACGTTTAGGTAAAGACTGGGATTGATCACAGCTCTCTATGACTCATCCAGACCTACCGGACAATGCCACTGATGAAATGGCAAGACGCAGCGGAACTTCACTGCTCTGAGACGTGTGTGTGTGTGTGTGTGTGTGTGTGTGTACTTAAAAAGTTTAAAACCTTTATTTATTTGAATTAAATCCCACAAACGTTAAATGAGTATGTCATTAGTCATTATGCTGAATCTTTTTTTTTTCTATGTTAGTTGCCGGAAGTAAATTTGGGTATTTTTTATTATGTTCACTTCAAAATATGCTTTTAAGTAAGTGTAAGAATTACCCCAATAATAAGCACATATATGAGAATTAATACAATCATAATTTATCAAGGTAATTTGACCCCTATACTAAGCTTGTTATGAACACAATCTTAGACCACTTATGATAGCTTGAGAAAGTAACAGGCAAACTTGAGAAAAGAACACACTGCTTCCGTTCTGAGCTGAGTTCTTATTTTCCCCAAGTATTCTCAGTTCTGTCCTGAAAATCTTAAATTTGATAAGGTGACAGCATCAGGGAACTATTGAAAAGTGAAACCACTCTCATAAAGCATTATTGAAAGCCTTCCGACCATAGCCGCACCCTTCCTTAGTCCGATATTCCCAGTCACCAGCTTTGCTTGCAGTGCAGGGATTTAAGACTCGCTTGACCATCATAAGCTCCTGGCATGGAGGCAGACGTTACACTCCATCCACACTGAGCAGCCACAAGTGCTGCAGAATATTCAGTGTTGGTAAAACTGTTGGGAAAGACCATAGTACAATCTTCCTCCCTCTCTTGGCTCCCTCCATCCCCAGCAGAATTTGCTGGAAAAGCAATGCAAAGACAGATACCATTCAGCTTCTATCCTGACAAAGTAACACAAGAGACAGTCAATTGTCTTACTATGGGTTTTCCCAATTTTCCTACTCTTAATTGCTAAGGATTAGGGTTGTAGGACCTTGCTCATCACATTCTTCAATAAATAATAATGACTCCCCCTCTGCCATGGAAAATGAAGCCTCAAGATGAATGTTAATAGAAGAAACAGGAGGGCATGCATTTTACAAAGTATGTACACATTTTCAGGGTCTGGGACTTATAATCATGGTTGCAGAGAAAAGATAAGTTTTTCGCTTTTTAGGCTACATTCCAGAGGGGTGAGAGATACATCAGAGAGTAAATGAGGAAGAGATGGGATGAGGAGAAAGGCCTCTTCATAGTCTCCATTAAGAACTCTGAAAAATGGTTACTTCTATGGTTGCACCTACATCATTTTGGAGTCAGGCTATACTTGTCAAATTGCTCTGTTCTATTAAGTTTAAGATTCTGGAATACTATGGATATTAGCTGAGCTACTACCTCTGTTATAGCAACAAAGACTGGACATGAACCAATAAATCCAAAAGCCAGAAAGTGTGGGAGGCACTTGAGAACCAATAAATTTGGAGCTAAGGTTAGTTAGACCTCCAATTAACCCATAAGACACTTGATTCCCACTGAAGATGCCCCATGAGTGCCAACAGCTACCTAGCAGAAATCCAGCCAACACCCATCACCCTCCACCCCACCCCAGCAGTGAAGCATAATTAATTAAAACTCATAAACAGAAATTGGGGTTCCATGTGAAGATCCGAAAAGGAAAGAAGACAGCCACTTGCTTTTACTTTGACCTCAGTCCAAAATGGCGATCCTGCCTCCTGGAATCTCAGAATGAGACTGTGTCTGTGAGCTGTCTCCTCCCGTTTTATAGTCCTCTCTAGGGCTGAGATTAAAGGCGTGCACCGCTGGGATTAAAGGCATGGTTTCTGTGGCAAACTACTGTGGCTACTGGGGTTAAAGTTGTGTGTCAGTACTGCCTGGTCTGTAAGGCTGATAGTGGGGCTGTTTTACCCTCTGATATTCAGGCAAACTTTATTTTTTAAAATACATGTGAAATACCCCTACAAGGCAGCATCGCAAATGGCTACTTGTAGAACCATCTACATTTTCAGATCCCAATGAATTGAAATTGGGACAGGTGTATAGGCAAATGCCATGCACATATATTTGTGGCAAATTCACACACACATGAATTTGCCCTATTTTTTCTCACAATTTTCCTTGGGACTCTAGTTACTATATGTTACCTACTTTATTCAGTGCTGTCCCAAGTTCATAGGGGGCACTGTTCAGTACTTTTCCACTATGTTTCACCCCTGCTTTAGCATTAATAATTTCTTTTGATGATTTTTAAATTTTTTAAATTATTAATTTACTATTATTATTATTAAAAATTTACACTTCCTGCCCCCTCCCAATTCCCTCCCCCTCGCCCCTTCCCCTCCCCCTCTCCTTCCATTTCCAGTCCAAAGAGCAGTCAGGGTTCCCTGCCCTGT